>JAOBSW010000146.1:0-61575 GCA_026214975.1 Gentiana macrophylla | reverse complement strand
CCTCAAGCAGAAATAAGTTAAAAGGACTTGACCACTTCATCCATATTGTTGCTCTATCGTCAATGCTTGACTGGCATTGTTGAGGTGAGTGTCTTTCTTTTTTGGAGCTAGGTTGTTGGCTATATTATTTTGTGTGTTGTTCATTTGATGTTTGCTCGGTGAATAAATATTCTATACAATCATGTTTTGGTTTATTATTCTCATAGATTATAAAACTTCGAATATACATCTTTATTTTTCCGGCTTTGATCCATAGATTAGAAAATTCTAACATAATAAGATTTTTGCTTGTTTCTTAACCGTAAATATGATAACAACATAATGGGTTTTCAGGTATCATACTAATTATCACTTTATTCATGTGTTAATACAATATAATATATAATTGCTATCCTTTTAGATAGTATGTTGTAAACAGCCAAAAACATGCTTTCTACTTAAAATAATGTTTGCTTTTACAGACTACTAAACACCATACTCATTGGCTTTTAGGTATCATACCGATTGAAATTGTAGATGGCTTGATACATTGTACAATGTCATGACTACTTGTTTGTACTGGAATAGAGCAAGGAAGTCTTTACAGGCAAATGCTAATTACTTCCAAATGGCTAGCGAGTGTATATTTGTGAATTTTGATATTTTATTTTGTGGGCGAATATGTGGATTTTATTTCATATTATTAAAGCTTGGAGACTATTTCATGAGCGTTGAACATAATGCATGTTTTCTATTGCAAATTACTAAAGATGTGATATAAATGAACTTTAATATAGGTTTGAGGATTTGGTATTCCAGCTATATTGCTATGAGTGATTCTTGCAGATGTATTCCTCTTTTAGGTAACATGTTGCTCCGCATACATAAACCACAGTAATTCCTCTATATATAATCATTTAGGTTTTGCTTGTTGACATTTGAAAATGTTGTACTATAAAACTTCTTGCAAGTAATGCTTTTCTTTATGACACCTGATTGTGAAAAGCACCGTAAAAATGATCCGAAAGTCCGATCACACACTAATTCGGTATTTGAATAATGATTCTTTGATTATTGGAGGCCTTTACAATGTATGTAATTTTGTTATTAAAGGGTTGTCGATTATTAATTTTGTTTCGCGACATATCGAATATTTTTTGCGACTCTTTGTCCACCACTTAATCTTACTCTTTGTGGAAATAGTGTCCTAAACCCAATCGGGTTGGACCGGATCCGACCGGGTCGGATCATTTCTACTATTTCTTTATGATTATACATATATAATAAATGGCTTTTACATTTGTCATATATTTGTTCTTTTAAAGAACCAATTATGAATTGTCAAATGATAACGTCCTTAGTATTAAATCGTGATAGAGAAACCATGATAGGCGATTATGGTTGATGAGATCTCTAATCACTTTAATAAGTTTGATACTTAAATGTCTACTGGTGATGTACTATTAAGCGGGGCATTAATAGTACAAGCAGGCAATACGTATTAGATGTCTTACGTCTTTTTAAGGGCAAGGATAGATCTCGTCTATCGAAGTGTAGAACACTTGGGTGCGACGTGCACGTTTATTAGAGAATCGTCGTTAAGTGACCCACTTACCTTTGTTAAGTGTCATGCTATGTGACGGTTGTGTAATTATCCTTAGAGACGAGAGTCACATGGCATCACGGTGTGGATTGTCATGCTTTGACACTATTGAGGTTTCCCTTAGCCATGGGGCGATCATGCGATAGTGATTGGGTATGATACTGAAGCATGCGGAGTATACATGTTAGGTCGTCTGGGAATCGCGTACCCTATGAATAGGGTGAATATCCGAAAGAGCCTTCTTATAGATAATGTCTTACTCTTCGTGAATCTTTGCAAAGTGGAAGTAAATGAGTTACTTGAGAGAGAATGATATCCATATTATAAAGATCGATTCGTTAATGTTTGACACTCGACGTGCGACCGTATGGATATTATTACACGCTAACCGAGCATATGAAAAGGTAGTAGTCATTGTGTATTGACTCTTCCGATAATTGGGGTCATGGGCGTGTTGCTTTGACGCCATCCGTGATCGTTAGATGTGAAGGCGTTTTAAATGTAATTGCGCTTATGTCTCACGGCCAACATATTCGAAGCCTATCGGGTCACACATATGAACATCAAGTCGGATTAAAATGTGGTTATAGTTGATAACCAAATAAGGAAAGAATTTATCTCATACTATAAAGGTTATAGTGGTAAATTAATATGGTGGTATTTATTTATTATGAATAAATATAATACAAGATATTAATTATGTTGATTAATTAAATATGTATATTGATACACATGTATTTTGCAAATTAATTAATCATAGCATTATATTAATTAAAGAATGTTCGGAAGCCAATTAGTTGGCATATGAAGCGCCACTTTCTTGTGTACAAGATACACTTGGATTGTGCAATTTAATTAATAAGATTAACATAATATTAATATTGGATATTAATTGATTTTTCAAGAAAAAAATAGATTTATGGTAATATAATAAGATATATTCAATTATGAGATATTGTCAATATATATCTTAGAAATATATTTAATATAAGATATTGAATATTAAATGAGATAAATCAATCAAAGGGATTTTTCTTATTTTATTAGGATAATATTTTCTCTCTCATCAATCTATTAGAAGTTAATCCTAATCAGTTAGAAGCTAGATGGGGCGCATGTCTCTCTGATTTAAGGAGGCTTGGCTAGCTTTTGTGCACACCATAATTCCAAGAGCTAATTGTTCTTGTGAAAAATAAGAGAAACTTCTTAAAGAGAGATTATAGAGAGAAAAATGTCGACCTAGCGATCGCGTTTTCTAATGTAGCGATCCTTGGAGGGATTTATTGAGGTGCTCGTGTGGATTCTTGGTAGAGGCCGGACACTTGGACGGCTCGCGCACATCGATCTACTCCTACCGGACGGTCAAAGCGTCGATCTTTTAGATCAACCAAAGTGATATTATCGTCCCCTCTTTTATATGTTTATTGTTTAAACGAAAACGATCCTGTATTGGGAAATCAATTTTAAAATTCCATTGCGCTTTCTAGATTGTTTTCCTAACAATCTTTGCTATGTATTGAAGGATGACTAATTTTCCTTGGCCTTTATTTCTAAATCAAGCAAAAGAGCTATATGTATATGGCATGTAGTATGAAAACCAGCATAATCATGCTATTCTCAATGAGGATTATTCTGATTAGGCAATTGAAGGACCAATTCCACTGGTGGTAAAAACTAAAAAGAGGCAACATGATCCTAGACGTAAAAGCACCAAGGCTTTATCCAAGTATCAAGCACCAAGGCTCACATGAAATCACCTTTTGGAGAGTTCAGTGAAAAAAGACAAAATAAGGAGAAACAAAATCAGCTTGTTGTCATTTTGTCTTTGAATCATGTGCTTCAGTGATACCTATTAAATTAGTATTATGAAACATGTTTGTGTGTTATAAGCATTAGATATTATTGATTTTTGGGTTGTTGTCAATAGGATACAACGTAACAAAACTCCCAAAACATCATACGTTTACACGTTTTATATCCATTATTTTCTATTGTCATTGGTTATGTTTATTATTGAGGCACACCGTGCCATACGCTGCAATTCAACTAGTATTTATAGTAATTGATGATAAGAAAAGGTCGTCAGTTGCTAAGTATTTATAGTAAATATTTTATAGTCAAGGTTTGTTCGGCCGTTTCAGGAGTTTTACAATGATATTTACTTCAATTTAAACCATGTTCTATATTTATCTCAAAACCTAAATTAATGCACACATCAAATGTTTGGACTAGAATTTTACTTCTAAATTGTTGCCGACACATCAAGATAAAAAGTTAAGGCAATACCATATATACATATATATTATTTACCCTAACAAAGACATAATATTTAAAGATAATTTACTATAAAAATAATTTATATACGGTTTTGCAAACCTCAACTTCCGTAAATATCTAGATACGTCCTAATTTTGAGATCTGGTAACCAATAATTTAGAAGATCTCCAAAAAAACTAATCTACATCAATCCGAAAATCAAGCGTTACATTTCGCGTTTCAAAATGACCGAGACCATCAACTTCAAAGACGGCACCCAATGACCAATCGCATTCGCGTAAAATGTTGTAAAGACCGAACGCTCACAAGCACGGCAACAAACTAAGCTCGCGATCCCCAACGCCGATCAAGGAGGCGCGTACAAAGCGGTTCAAACGGCACTTGGTATGTCAACACGCCAATGACTTTACTCGCTGACTTTCCTCCTCGATGCGGAAAGCTCAAGGAGTATGGGGCGATGATCGTAAGCCCGTAAAGGAACCCATAAATTCATATTGGGCCTCCGGCAAGACCTATAACGAATACGGTACCCGCCCAATCGATTCGCGACCAAGTAAGGCAGTGGGCCGGGAATATTCTAGCCAGCTAGATACCATTAAGATAATCATTGGTCCAATAGCGAGAATAAAAACAAAACCTTCATATGCCATCCTTAGTGAAGCGAAGCACCGGGGGCATGTCAAGCGCCTCCATTCGAAGCCTGGCTAACTTAGGAAGCAATGTCAAAGCTTACAAGTGTGGATTCCGTAATAATCGAGATGATCGTCATTGCATCACATGTATTCAATCAGTATTATTGTATTATTTATGTATTTACACACCGTATGTACTCCTTGTAATCGCCACGTAAGCACCGACTATGTAAGCCTTATAAATAGCGGCTCATTATACCATAAAAGGGAAGAGCATAGTAGAAAAATAGACCAAGCTCTCTCAATCTATCGACAACTATTGTGTTCTTGAGTTTTTCATATCTGCATATGTTTTTGAGTTAAAACACAACCAAACCCCTTACTTGATCTAGATATCCACACCAAACACCCTCTATTATTGTTTGTGATATTTCCGACCATATCAAACCTTAACTCACCATATACCTTACCACACCCACCCTCCATGCCCCACCACCTTACTCACTCTTCATTTACCTACCACTCACCCTACAAGTATATCTCTCTCTGCCCACCACTCACTATATACCCCACCTCACTCCACCCCAGTCATCAACCCACCCAACTTTACCAATCATATCTCACCTAGCCTATCTACTATACAATACCCATCCTTACTCTCACGATCCACACCGCCTTACCCCACTATTTTCACCGCCTACCTCACTCTACCACCCATCTTACCTAACTTAACTGACCCACCCAATCTGCCTCCTCACCCGACTCTCACCTACCATTTATCACCACCCACCTTAACCTACCCCCGCCTCACTACTCTAACCCCAATGTGTATTAACTACCACCTTAACTACCCATCACACTACAAGAATTGCAAGCTGAAGGGATAAACTTTAAAGAGACTAAATATCTTTATTGAGACGACAAAGTCGTCCCTTTAAATGAATTCAAAAATAGTCAAAGTTTTGGGCGGATTTTTTTGGAGGAAAACTTTAAAGGGACGACAATGTCGTCCCAATAAATAAAATATAAACCCCACCGCGTGCGGCTTGGATTTCCACATGGACATGACTATTTAAAGGGATGACATTGTCATCCCATTAAACATTTTTCGTGAAAATAATATGTTATATAAAAGAAATTACAAAGCGGTAGCCGGGAATCTTTGCAGTAAAAGTAGTACTTTTTGTACAAAGCGAGATTCGGAAGTGCTACTTTTACTACAAAAGATAAGGCATTTAACCGTTTAGGGGCAATGGTTCATCTTCTAAGGGTTCATTGTCGCCAGTGATTCAATTTTGAATGAGACAACTCTTATCCCTCAAGCGATGAAGTTGTGGATTCCCGAATAGTTAAGCTCTCTCGCTCAACAAGAAGCGAACACAAGTCTTTGGAAACATCACAGGTACTATATACATAAACAAATTTCCCCCATCAAAACTAGCATTATTGTGGAGGAAAGGAAGAATGTAAAGGAGTTGATGATATGTTTAGCTTTCCTTTTGATGAAAGACTCAGTAAGGAGGAGGTTCGGCCACCGGCATCTTTGCATTTTGCCCACTGGAATGGTAACAAACTTTCCTTTCATTATTCACTCGTACTTTGTGCTTGCATCTTCTGAGAGGCGATCCTCGTGGACAACGAGTGGAACTTGGGAGTCCCCGGAACATGTTCCTTCGAATATGCATAACATCTAGATTGTACTTGAGTTTTTCGAATCCAATAAGGCAATCTGTTTGAGTTGGACGAAAGACACCATACTAAATGATAACATATATGACTCGATCCCACCAAACTATGCAAGTGAATGATGCTATAAATCTAATATTCTTTTAGTAAGTTCATTCAAATATACTTGAATTTAAAATTTATATAATAGTAGTGCTTTACTTATACTACATCAACATATATGTGTTCTTTATATAAATTTTTTATTATTTCAAATACTTGATCATATAGGTGAATGGCTTGCGCGGGATCGGCAGGTGGTTCTCAACCACCGCACGAGCATCCATTTAGGCTACCGGGCCAATCACCGAGGACGGTAATTAATTACCATTTTTTTGTCTAGTATGATTATTCTTATTTCGTTGAATTAACATTGACACCGATACTACTGAGATAATATAGCGGATAATGATCGTGAGGAATGGATACCACAATCTCCTCCCCGAAAAGAAGCGGTGGTGAGCGTGGACCAAGTAAAGGTTTCACCGTCCAAGCCCTCAAGAAAAAGTTAGGGGCTTGATTCCTCTTATATGGGATCTAGATTTCCCAATGTTCGAAGGTTTTAGGAAATTACGCGAAGGATTTTGAGTCCGGAGACAGGGAAAGTCGTGAGGTCCCATGTTCCTGTTGCATCCCACAATGGCGAAAGGTGGAAGGCCGACATAAAGAATTAATTTGGCAAGAAATTCGGTACTTAGCTAATCAAATTGTTAACACTTTCAAATTGTAAGTTTCATTATATTAATTTAGATACCAATCATTTCGTTTCTTGTGTTTTCAGGTATCGTTCAAACCCCTTGAGCCTATTCACCACGATGCCGTGCTGAAAAGCGCCGGTACTTTATTCGAAAATGGAAGAATAGACTAAGGAGGAGGTAGATGAACACAACAACAAGGGGCTTTGCCAGGGCCTTGTCCCGACCTAGGGATGTGGGTTCACAACAACAATGGGAAGCGTATCTCCGCTATGTTAGTAGCCACGCTTTTAAGGTAAAGCTTTATTCCATTACATGTGTTACGTTGATTCGATTATTATTACTAGTTCACCGCTTATATATAATACAAAAGTACCATTTTTTTGCAAAAAGATCGATCATAATAAGAAGAATCGCGCCGAGAGTAAATATGTAGGCCGCCATGGATCCAACACCTATGGCCGTAGTTCGATAGGAAAGGTTAAAAAAGGGTAAGTATTAGGAAAAAATCCTATCACTTCATTTTGAATTTTCATAACTAATACTTCTGTTTTTTCAAGGATAATCTGAGTCTGAGTGAAGATCCTTTGGGGCATGATCCTATCCATGTATGGGCGAGCAAGCATAAGAATTATGACGGCTCGTTTCTCAACAGTGATGCGGAGGCTGCTTACGTAAGTGATATACGTTGTATATATTTCAATTCAATACGTTCACATTTTCCTTTTCCTTATCTTAATTGCCAATGATATATGTTGTGTTTAGAGGAGGCTGGAGGAATGGCGTGCTATGATTGCACCAGGTCGACCGATGACTTTTGAAGCAGAGGAGACAATCTTTCGGGGCGCCTTAGGAACTAGGCGAGATTATTTGATTGGCCTTGGCCATACGCAAACTTCCGTATCCAATTCATCACAATCGTCCCAGTCTTCATCATCGTCATCTTCTTACCACCAAGAATGCAATATGCAAATTGAACAACTTAGAAAGTCTCATGATCGGTTGGTGAAGTTAACCAAAAAACAGAACAAGAGAAACAAAAACAAGAGGCTCTTCTCAAATTTTTGGCCGACTAATCTTAAGGATAAGGAACCGGATATGCAAATAGAGGTTAGCTCGAGTCTTCCGATGAAGATGAAGAAGACGATTAAAGTTGATCTTGACGTTGCGATGCGTAGACATTCTAGAGGAGACTATTGTTACTTTTGGAAACATTGCACAACTTTGTATTTTGCGTAAAAAAAAATCACTAAGCTTCTGTATTTCGTTTTGTTATGAATCCCCATGCATTTTTGAAAATTTTCTATGTTTAAAGGGACGACATATCGTCCCAACAAATATTTTATAAAAAAATATTTTTTTTCCCAATTTTTTTTGAAGAGACGACTTTATCGTCCCAACAAATATTTTATAAAAAATTACTTTTTTCCCAAATATCTTTGAAGGAATGACAAAGTCGTCCCAACAAATATTTCTATAAAAAAATATTGTTTTTTCTAATTGAATTTTATTATTAAAACGAAATGTAATTTCTTTTAAGGGACGACATTATCGTCCCAAAACAAAATTTTATAAAAAAAAATATATTTTTCCTCATAATAAATTTTTTAAGTAAAATAAAATGAGTCATGTTTTTAGGGACGACAATGTCGTCCCTTCAAAGAAATTCATGTCAGCACATCATTCCACATTAGCTTCGTTGAATTTTTTTAGAAAAGTTCGTGTCACGTCAGCATACATTTAAACGGACGATTTTTTCGTCACTTTAAAAGAGTCAATTATTTAAAGAGACAGCGCAGAAGGGACGACTTTATAGGAACGATGTGTCGTCCTTTTAAACCTTTTCTGGGACGACAATGGTTTTAAAGGGACGATAAAATGTCGTCACAAAAAAAAAATTTGTTGTAGTGTCACCCCACCGCACCATTCCTAACCTTACTTTACTTTACCTTACCTTACCTTACTACCGTACATTATTCTACCACCTACCCTACACTACTCCACCATTTCTCACCATCCACCCAACATCACTCTACTAACTCTACTTTACCCTACATTTACCTTACCATCATATTTTATCCTACCACCACGCTTACTACCACTTACCCACCCCACCTTGATTATCACCGTCTACCCAACTCCACTCACTTACTCTACCCCATCCTTATATGCATATGCTACCCTATCACATATTGTATCATACATAATCTTATACTACCTCAATTATCGTACCCACCCTATCCAAGTACCTATCATATCTTGCCTAACATCTATGGATCCACCACCTACGTATTTTGTCGATTTTCATTTTATGTCATCAATTTACTAAGGGATTGATTTATTTTTTCCATTCATTGTCATAAAATTTTATGGAATTTAATTAACTTTTACCATAGCAAACATAGAAAAGAATTGCATTCATAAGAAAGAAATAAATCGAAAAAATTGTTACTTCCGTTGTCTCTCTCTTGTCTTTTCGTGTGAAGAAATTATTTATACGGAAAACATTAAAGATTTAAAATTTATAGTTTTTTGCTGAAAAGGACATTTTAATTCATAAATCCGGTTCCAAGTACACTAGATATTAATCAGGACAAAACATATTATTTCTTCCCAAAATACCCTTCAAAGCCTAATCCCTAATTCATTCATTCAGCCGCTTCTTCAAAGCCTGCCGCTTCTTCAAAGCGTAATCCCCAAGTCCGGCGAGTCCGCTGCAAAATGCCCCTCTTTCCTCATCATCTCTCTTGTTTTTGAACGCTGATGAATTGCCGGAGATTGGTTATTTACAGGGTTGTCCGAATTCATGGGTAGAGGGATGAGGACGTCGGATGGGAGGAAGCTTTGACCATGGCAGTGAGGTTGGAAAGGTAAACAACAGTGTAGAGGGCGGCGGCAGTAGAGGCGGTGGCCATGGTAGAGGCGCGCGTAGTCAGTAGAGGCGGCGGCTATGGTTGAAAGCGGTGTCAGTAGAGTGCCGCGCTCATCTTCTACGGCCGTGCCGCGGGTACGAAGCCATGTGCACAGCGAAGAGAGTTAACGATTGAAGAAGAAGGCGATTGAAGATTTGGGATTGAAGATTTGGGATTCATTACACAAACGATTGAAGAAGAATACGATTGAAGATTTGGGATTGAAGGAGTTAACGATTGAAGATTTGGGATTTGGGATTTGGGATTCATTACGAAACGGTAAATGTTACTCTGTCTTTGTGTCGATCAATGCTCTTGTATGATGTGGATGAATATTCTTGCTTGTTTAATCGATCGTGTGCAAAGGTTACTTGATGACTCGTGAATTCGTGAATGTTTTTGCATCTGGATGAATGTTACTTCATTGATTCATTAATGTTACTTGATGATTCATGAATGTTCTTGCATCCGGATGAATGTTACTGTGAATATTACTTGATGATTCATAAATGTTCTTGCATCCTGGATGAGTTACTCGATGATTCATGAATATTCTTGCATCCTGGATGAATATTCTTGTGAATATTCTTGATTATTCCGAAAGTTGTTGCATTGGATGAATATTCTTGTGAATGGGTATTTTTGTCCAAAAGATTTGTTTTGTCCTTTATAATCTTTGAAAATGGAAAATGTCCTTCCGCACTCCATTTCTGTTAATTAACATCTTATGGCCTCCTCCCTAAATTTTAAGCAAAAATTTCCCCTTTGCATGTACTATTTTCTCCCTATCCCAACGATTCCCCTCAAAGTATAACCGGTCCATGTCTGAAAGCAATGGAGAATCAAGCCGCCGGTGAAGGACAGGGAAGGTCGGAGATGGAATTCACCGACATCGAGACAATCTCAGAATCTTTCGAGAGCGCCTGCATTTTCCACGTTGTCATTGACATCCTTGGTTTCGTCCTCTTCATGCACCACCAAATCCCCTCGTAATTCTCCATTTTCGAACACACTCCTCTTCTAGGTTTCCAGTTTTTTCCTGTCTGACGACTGAAAGTCGAGTTTCTTAAGTTATCTATGTTTATGATTTAATTTTCCTTCTTGGTTTCAGTTTATTACAAGATATGAGTGTCGAATTTGATGAACTGCAGCAGGAGTTCAAGGATTTGGTGAGTGAAAATTAGATGCATATTAATTGCTTGTTTGTGTTAATTTGGACCGCTTTCCTGTGTGGGGATGAGATCACCTGTCCAATTTGTGTGTCCCGTAGATTTGTAAATTGTAACATTTGTTCATAATTTGGACGAGGAACTACATACACTTGAATTCTTAGCGCAAGTTTTTGAACTCCCATGGTTCTCTTTCCAGATTCAGAACTTTAGTTTTTTATTTGTATTAAACTGATTGATGGATTTGTGGTTTTTACTTGTATTATGTAGAAAGTCTTGTGTTATTAAGTTGAAATGTTATATATTACCTGCAAAGTCTGCGTTTGCCTGAAAAAAGCTACATTGCCTGACAAAGGTAAAATGAAGAGAATAAAAGTAAACATTTGAAAAACTAATAATTGTAGTATTAGAAATAACTGAATCTATGAAAGAGTGTAATGTGCTAATTATGATACACAGAAGGAAATGGTTTTTGTGCAAGAGGAAATGAAGGCCTCTTTCAGGAGGAAGCATATTGCAAGGAAAAGAGAGGTGAAACAGGGAATAAGAAGAATGGAAAAGCTAATGACTAGTGTTAATCAGGTTAAATCCGCTCTTCAATCCTTGATTGCTGAAGTTCCGGATATTGAGAAGGTTTCCCTAGTCCTTGGTCCTAGTCCCTTAAGGCCTCTACATGTTTATGAACTCTGGTTTTCTGCCGGAAAAGTTGTCTCTGTTGACTTCAACAGAAGTAGAGCAACTGAGGCGCTTTCTAAAAAGGTGACATTTTCTTTAATTGTTAACTCTAGATCAAATTTGTTATCTTGAGTAAAAGTCGTGTTTTTACATGTGATGATTTTGGTGTTTCTGCTTTCCTGTTGTTATTTTTCTGGCAAAGGCGATAATGGATGTTAATCTCTAAGGGTGCTGGATCAGACAGAAATGCATATGCTGGTATATGATGGAGTGTTTTCTGTTTCAATGAAGAACTCGGTTGTTGTATATTCTGCTGTTTGATGGTCTTTATTATTTGTTTCAAGGTCCATCAAAGCTGTTTTTGTTGGTTAAAGCTCCATCCTCCTAAATGTTCCGTCTGATTTTCTTCCTAAGCATGATTTTAGGTGCCCCAAGAAGGTACTGTTATACTATAGTTATTCACCGTTATTCAAATTTTGTTCTCTGGCCAGTCAATCCTTGGTCCCGTTGGAAACCAAGCTGTTATTATAATCCTTTTTAGCTGCTGTTTTTCCAACTGAGTGAAATGCCTAACTTATAAGTTACCATGCTTTTCTGCAGATAGTACCGTTCAAATTGCGCTTTAAATGCCGAAAACATGTGGGGATAACTACTCAATGTGATGATATCCAATGTATGGAGATGAATGCTCAATGTGATGATCCTCAGACCAATGAATGTGTTCTTTTGGGTTCACCATCAAACAATTTTATCTGGTAAGGGAATCTTTTGATCATGCCTTGTAATGTTTATTGATTTCATAGAACTTTTTTTCCTTTGGATCAAGATGAACTGTTGTCGTACTTTCTGCTACAGGTTGCGCTCCTAGTTGGCGCTTAGTGTCCGTTACCCTTTTCATTATGTTCCCTTTTTACCTGTCTTTCCCTGCTGTTCTTGGACAGTTATGCATATCTTCTACTACCTCCGTTCCAAATATAGTCCTTCATTTACAATTTTTTGACCCATATTAAAGGTCCTTTAGAATATCATTATCATTTTCCTCATCTAAAACCTCTAAAAAGATTCATATTTTGGGACGGGGTAGTAATTTCTGTTTGCTTGATCTCATTTTAGGTCACTGAGCATCTGATATTTAGACACTTGTATAACTAAATAAAATTATGTGTTAAGGTTGATGTGAAGTTGGAAGAGATCGAGTTCACTATTTATCTGCCCAGATTGATAAGTAACTTTCAGTGTAGTATCATGAAGTAGGTTTCCTGAAGGGTACTACACATATTAGCTTATAACGTAAAAGCAATCTAATATTCACCTATGCCCTGAATTCTGCTGTGCATGAAGTTTCATATTTCTCTAGTTTTCTTGAAGATTGAAAACACCTTGCCACATCGGGCCTTGGTCGCTTCAAAATGACAAATCATTAGTAAGCTTTCGGGATTAGCTGTACAGAAAGCGCCATCTTGATAAGCTAGTCAGAAAACAGCTTGTGGTGCACCAGCTATTGAATTGGACATGGGAGAGTTGAATTGAATAGGGGCAGGCCGGGCAGATGGTTGAAATTATCTACTGATATAAATTTGGTAGTTCAATAGTTTGAAGTGTATATTGACCTATGAATCTGTCTTGTAAATTAGGTTCCAGTGTCGACATGTGATCAAAGGACTGGGTTCCAAAGAACCCTCAAATGAAGAATGAATGATGCATATCCGAGATCGTCAACTTTAGATATAGTGGCTGGGGCATACATGTATCCTTTCTTTATCATGAAAGAAAGATATTATGATACATCCGTTCCGTTGTATAAAGATTGTATCAAGTGACATGTATTATAATACACTATTTAATGTTGGAATCCTCATGAGAAGAGATTCAGATAGCTAAGGCATCATATGATTAATGTTGTGGTTTTCATAGGTATGTTTGTTCAAGTCAACATCAATAGATGACTTAATCATCGTTTTTCTTTTTGGCTATCATACAGTATCATTGTTTATTTCATCATCAATGCCTTTTTATTTCCCCCTTAGGAATGTTAATTGCGAAGATTAATGATGTTCAGGTTTTGAACAGAGAAAAACTACATGAATCTCATTAATGATGATTTTATTCTTACGTGAGTAGTTGATATAGACAAGGATACGGGTGTTTAGTTTTTGGGCACCGTTAAAAAGCAAAGCACAACAACGAATCTATCGTGTTATCCAGCATGTTAAGGGCGGGGTCCATGGACTCCACTCAAATTTCCGGACAAATCGACTAATATATCTTTCTAATAATATTAAAATTTTGTATGTATATTATTTCAGACAATTCGTAATACAATAATCCATTTAATTCAACTGGTTAGAAGTTTGATCACTTATCCTAAGCTGCCATTACACAACCTAAATTTTTTCTTACCGCTGAGTTATGCTTTGTGACTTATCGTTAATGTGATAGATGAGCTGATTTGCTGACAATGCTAAACAACTTGAGCACGCTAATTCGGTGCTTAAAACTAGACAAATAGAAAAGGACATGACGTTGAGTGGAATTTAGAAACGATGTCTCGTCTTCTTAACAGATAATTTAGTAAGCGAGACATTGTTTCTAATGACCAAACTTTTCATATTCTAAAATAATGATATTTGTAGTACTATAATTTAATTATGAACTGAAAATAAAATTTTGATGGTTAAAAGAATAGAATATATGTTGCTGTGGTTGTGCCTTTAGTTCTTTCTTTTTCTTTTTTCAAACTTATTGGTCTTCGCCCCACCGAACCGAACTGAAGTGAATTTAAATTTTATTTTTGACAGCAACATAGTCATTTTATTAACGAAAACCGAACCGAAATGAATTCAAAATTTATTTTTTGACAGCAACATAGTCATTTTATTAAGGAAATTCTAGCAAGATGCTAGAATTAAAGGCACAAAGATACTTAATCAAAACTGAAAAAAAAAAAAAAAAACAAACAACAACATTCATATGCTACTCTGCAACAACTACTAATAATACAAAGGTTACCCTAAAAAAAAATTTAATACAAAGGTTAAGCAACTTTTTAAAATATCCAACAGCCAATCGATCCAAGTAAAATAAAAGGATTTTATTTCAGCCAGGAGGGACACTTGAAATTTTGTTCTTGAAGATCACTACATTATTAAGTAACAACAACAACAACAAAACAAAAACAATTAAAAAAAACATTATAAGAAACCACAAGCGTCGTATTTACATTATTTTTCGGTCAATGATAATAAGACACGTGACATAAGTAGTAGTAAGGTAAACACCATACGTTATAATTAGGGGACTGGAATATAAATATAAAACATATATGCTAGTGTTAGGAAAATCTATGAATAAAAGTAGAGACCAATTTTTTCTCTATTTGAAAACTGTAACAAAAATATATTTAGAAAACTAAAAATATCAACATGAAAGATAGTACATATGTTAGTTTCGAGAAAACTTTTTTTTTTTTTTTATCCCAAAATGGGAAAAATGGGTAAAAGTGAAACGCCATTATTATCCAATGTAGTATATAAATAAATACATATGCATTCGCTAAAGCTTGATTAGGGTTTTTTTTTTTTTGATAAACTTGATTAGGGTTCTTAATTAAACGATTTCGCATTCAGGAGGCATCCATCCCTATTCTTCGTATTCCGGCGGCGAGGTAAGTTTATTGATCAAAATAGCTAGATTTTTTTCTAGGATTATTCACCTATATATTATGCTGCGATGGTTAAGCTAACAAAGCAGTTTTCAGTCTGTGAAGAGATCATCTTCCATATTCTCGAGCGTCTCCCTGTTAAATCTTTGAAGAGGTTTAAAAGCGTCTCAAAAGATTGGCTTCGTTTAATCGAAAATCCCTATTTTGTTGATTGTCACACTGTTTGTGCACATACCCGACCCGGGGCTAAACAAATACTTTCCGGTAATATTTTCGGTCAGACATACGAGGAATTCCGGTCATGTTTTTGTCGGACCCTGAGGAAATCTGCAATCTGAATCAGTTCCGCTACCTACGAAATTCCCCCTCGACCCAAGTCGTATTAGCAATGCCGAAGCCCTAATTTGTTTTGGTGATTGCATATGGAACCCTAGTACAAAGGAAACAATGATTATTCCCCCGACAAAAAAGAAATATCTTTTTTGTTTAGCTAAGCCTAATCTTCTTTTGGGTTTCGACGCTTTTACTAACAAATACAAAGTTGTTTGTTGTTGCACTTGCAATGCTAAGATAGTTAAAAGAAGTAAGTATGTAAATCAAGTGCCTGTTCCCCAAGTTTTGACACTGGGAGAAAACGATTGGAAAGAGATTCCTTTTATCCCAGAAGAACTTCATAAAGGTTATGAGATATTGGCGTCCAAAAGCTTTAGCAATATGATCTTTTGCTTGATCAAATGCGGTATCAAGGAGAGTCTCGGTGTAATGACGTTCGATACTCAGCGCGTGCATGTTGGATTTGTACCTTTTCCGGACAAGTTTAAACCTGTGAAGAATGAATTTGGCATACATTTAGCTGAAATACAAGGACGCTTAGCTTTTCAAGGTATTCGACATACATTTTTGGTATTGAACCATGAGAAATCCCGATGGACGGAAATTAAGATCAACATCGATGGATGTTCGGGTGTAAAGTCATGGTACGGTTTTGTTTTTTATGGTGATGAGTATATATTGGCACGTTTGGTTCCCATAGGTACAATTCATACGAATGAGATTTTGTTTCAATACAATGTAAAGGAGAAAGGTTTGGGAGATCGAAAGCAGTTGAAATACTTGTATTATGACCCTAAAACAAAGAAGGTTAGGTTTGTTCCAAAATTAGACAAGTTTTTTGATGTTAAGTGGCAATACATGATGATCAAATACGTCGACAGCTTAGTCAGTCTGAAGCCTCCAAATTAATTAAGCAACAACGATGAGAAGAAATTGAGATAGCTAGGCAATTAATGTTATGGTTTGTAGGTATGTTCATTGTAAGACTATATCGGTATGATCAATTTTTTTTTTTTTTTTTTTTTTCATAGATTGATTTTCTGTTTATTCACGTAGCAAAATAATGTTCTTCAATTCATTTTTTAGGAAAATGTATTATACACCTACATATTGAATAACGTATAATTCACGTACCAAACCTATCTATACTTACGATGTTAAAATGTCTTTTTCTTTTTCTTTTCAATTATTTCATCTCTTATTTTCATAATAATTAATTTTTAATTTGATAGTGGGACAACCCCTTTTGCATAGGTTTCAGTCTATTTTTTGACAAAAACATAGGTTTCAGTCTTAACTAAAGACTAAAGTTTCATAATCTATACTATTCAATTTTACCCAAAAAAAAATTTTGTATTTTGAGTGTTTCATTGATGAATACTTTTGTAGGGGCTTTAATTAATGGCACTCGGTATCAATATTGGTGCATCAAAATTAAGGAGCAACACAGCCGCATCCGTCGATTTACCTATGATATCAAAGTGATCTATCCATATTTATAACACCACAATTTAACTACGAAATTGCTACTTTTACGTGTGGCGCCACAATTGACGAGTATTTCCACCTATATAAGGATTGAGTTTTTAAAGGTTGATCCTAGAATCAACTTTTCCACGATCGATGGTATTCAACAAATCGATTTCAAATGCGGTAAAAAAAAAAATTCAAATTTAGTCAAGTGGAATAGCAAAATGATTAATTCAAAGTGTTCGGTGCATGTTTAAGCAACGAACTATTTTTGCTGAACCTTGATTTGGATGACAAATATCCTTATCATTATCCTTATTTATATAAAAGGATCCGAGTTTTGCAAAGGAAGTACACGTCACTCTTTCTTCTATTTTTATTCCGTTTGGGCTTTTGTTTAGTAGAGCCCAGTAAGAGAAAAAGTCCAGCAACCGTTACTTCCACTTCCATTAGTAGTATGTAGGGATATATGGCAGTATGGCGTAAATAACCCATTTCACTAAGTATTTGGCAAAAATAACCCATGACTATTGGAGGCAATTAAAAAAAAAGGAAAAATACACAAACAAAAAAAAAGGGTGGAACTTCCAAAAACAACCTTCATTTAGTTCTCCAATTTCCAACCACCGGTGAGTTCCAATTTCCCCAAATTTCGACGACGCAAGTTTTCCCCCAAATCAACAAATGCGATTAGCGGTGAAAGGTCTGCACTTTCGTCAACTTCACTTCCACCTATAACAACCTCAAAGTAGTTTTGAACCCATCTCTCATCTCTCTCATATCGATCTCTCCCTCTCTTGAAGAACCCTAAATTGGATTACAAGCTGAAGAACTCCAAGATTTCCCGAAGGAAGCAGGTATTGTTGAAGGTTGTTTCGTAAATAATTGAAATTGATTGGTTAATTGGATTACAGTCGATTTAAGTGGGATTATGGTAATACATGTACCTTATACTGTGCAAACTGATATTGGGGGGTGATTGGTGAAATTAAGGGGTGTATTATTAGGTTTAATCGGTGTAGTTTGTGATTTAGAACCATTGGATATTGTGAATTTGAAATTAAACTGGATTGTGCATATCTTTAATCGAGTTAAGCCCATGTAATCTGTGTTTTATGATACTTTGTAAGTGCGTCATGCATGTACTAAAGCAGGTTATCTTTTTTGTTTATTTTGTAGAAAAGAAATGGATCTTAAATACCAATTGACAAGAGTGGAGAGGGCGAAGCCAAGTACGATTGTTAATAGAAGTCATGTTGATAAAGTTGATTATGTCTATTCTAAATTAGACAAACAACACAAGACAACACTAAAAAACAGTTGTTTTGAAAGTTTAATTAGGCTTCCTAAGTTTAATGGTATTCAAATCTTGCATAATATGTTGATTAGTCAGGTGGCGGGCAATTCAAAAGAAAATTTACGTTTAAGATTGGAAACAAGTCTGTGTGTTTGTTTGAAGGAATTTACACTGGTTACCGGTTTAAATGTTAGGAACTTTGAGTGGTCAGTGAGTGAGAAGAAAGCTAAAGGTTGTCGTATTGTCAAAAGCTATTTTATGAAGAAAAAAAAAAGTTGATTAGTAGAAAATATGTGTTGGCAGTGTTTCCTAGGGTTGCGGATGAAGAAGATAAGTACAAGTTGGGTTTGTTGATTATTTTGTCTTATGTTTTGTTGGCTGTGGAGGAAAATGTGTCTTTGGAATGGTGGTGGTTTATGTTGGTTGATGATTTGGAAGCATTCAACAAGTTTCCTTAGGGGAGCTTGTGTTATGAATACACGGTTCGCGTGTTTAATCGGGACCTGAGTAAGAAGTTCAAAAAGAAGAAGGTGGCGTATACATTGTATGGATTCCCACATGCTCTCGATGGTATGTCTTATGATATGCGATGTATTGTTTTAATTCGGTGAGTCTTAAAATTTTGGAAGTTGTTTTTGTAGTATTGTCTTATGAATGTTTGCGTAGGTATGGGCACTTGAATCCATACCTTGTTTACGTTCGTTGGCGGAGTTTGTTAATATGGAAGCCTTGCCAAGAATGCGCAAGTGGACAATGCCAAAGAGGGTGACCTCTTCGAGTGTTGATGCTCTTTCGCAAAAAGCACAGGTTTGAATGTATATCTTGTTAGGTAGTCCTTTCTTAAATGTTTGATGCCCGAATTAAATATCTTATTAATTTATATATTATGAAATCATTGCATGAGGAGGGTGTTTTGCCAACTCTTGTTGTACGTAAGTCTGAAAAATCTAAGCCATATTATGTTGCTTTACTGGAAGTCCATGACAATGATGTTAGTGAGAAAGAAGGAGGTGAGGAAGAAGAAGGTGAGGAAGAAGGAGGTGGGGTGAATCTGGATCAACCTTCAGTTCCCCAACCCTCTGAAATGGAGAAGGTGAAAGATGAGATTATAAGAGTGGTTAAAGAGGAAAACAAATTGTTGCAATGTGAACCTCGTCATTCTTATACTGTCTCATCAGATCAACTTCTCTTGATTTCTAATATAATGACTAACATAAATATTGATGTTGTGTACCTAATACATGTGGAAATGAGAAGAGTAGCCATGACTGCACGTGAAGTCGGACTTCCGTATGATTCTATCATCACCGCAATAGCAGAACAAGCCGGTGTACCGGTTTATACAAGTGATGAGATTATCAATCCACATTAAGATAATCAGTAATATGTTTTTTATTGTACTGTTTTAATAAATGTAATGTATTATCTGTAACGTTCCTATGAATTTGTCCGTTTTATTGTAATATTCAATAAGTATTGTATTATTATATTACGTTTCATTCACCCACCATCAATTTATGTTGGAAAATCCGGTCAATAATCGTCAAAATTGGGTATAAGCAATTATAAATCGTGTGGAAATCGGGTAAAATACGACGAAACCGGTCAATAATCGTAAAAAAACTGTAAAAACCGGTGAATGTCGTTCATAATTGATCAAAATTAGGTCTAAACCACACAAAATTCGTCAAAACCGGTAAAATTGGGTAAAAACAGTATAAATCTGGTGGAAATCGGGTAAAATACGACGAAACCGGTCAATAATCGTTAAAAACTGTAAAAACCGGTGAATGTCATTCATTATTGATCAAAATTAGGTTTGAACCGGACAAAATTCGTCAAAACCGGTAAAATTGGGTAAAAACAGTATAAATCTGGTGGAAATCGGGTAAAACACAACGAAACCGGTCAATAATCGTTAAAAACTGTAAAAACCGGTGAATGTCATTCATTATTGATCAAAATTAGGTCTGAACCGGACAAAATTCGTCAAAACCGGTAAAATTGGGTTAAAGCAGTATAAATCTTCAGGAAATCGGGTAAAATACGACGAAACCGGTCAATAATCGTTAAAAACTGTAAAAACCGGTGAATGTCATTCATTATTGATCAAAATTAGGTTTGAACCGACAAAATTCGTCAAAACGGTAAAATTGGGTTAAAAGCAGATAAATCTTGAGAAATCGGGTAAAATTCGATGAAACCGGTCAATAATTGTCAAAAACAGTAAAAACCGGTGATTGTCATTTATAATATGTTGGTATAAGAAGTAGTCAATACGGACCATAGCACTGTATCGGATCCGGAGATCCTCGGTCAAGGGGATCGTGTTGGTATAAGAAGTAGTCAATACGGACCACAGCACTGTATCGGATCCGGAGATCCTCGGTCAAGACGATCGTGTTGGTATGAGAAGTAGTCAAGATGGACCATAGCACTGTATCGAATCCGGAGATCCTCGGTCAAGGAGATCGTGTTGGTATAAGAAGTAGTCAATACGGACCATAGCACTGTATCGGATCCGAGATCCTCGGTCAAGGGGATCGTGTTGGTATAAGAAGTAGTCAAGACGGACCATAGCACTGTATCGGATCCGAGATCCTCGGTCAAGGGGATCGTGTTGGTATAAGAAGTAGTCAAGACGGACCATAGCACTGTATCGGATCCGGAGATCCTCGGTCAAGGAGATCGTGTTGGTATAAGAAGTAGCCAATACGGACCATAAAGATCATGATCGGATCCGGAGATCCTCGGTCAAGGGGATCGTGTTGGTATAAGAAGTAGTCAATACGGACCATAGCACTGTATCGGATCCGGAGATCCTCGGTCAAGGGGATCGTGTTGGTATAAGAAGTAGTCAAGACGGTCCATAGCACTGTATCGGATCCGGAGATCCTCGGTCAAGACGATCGTGTTGGTATAAGAATCAAACAATTACAATTATGACTAATTTTTTTAATCATTCAACTAATTTAATCATTAAATTAATAATCAATTAAATTATCAATGTTACTCAATCTTAAATCAACAACAAATACACCCTCTTCATGTTACAAAATATTTGAAAGAAACAAGACAACACACATCATACTCAAACATTATGTTACAAAATATTAGAAAGAAAAAAGCTCACACATCATACTCAAACATTATGTTACAAAGTATTAGAAAGAAAAAAGTTCACACATCATACTCAAACATTATGTTTAACTTAGACAACACATCATACTCAAACAAGTTAAAACACGAACAAAGGAGAATACAATAGTTTGTTGTTACAATTAACTCCATTCATCCTCATTTTGAAGCGAGACTCATGATCACACGCGAACAAGTAGTAATGTTATGGCCATATCCCTTGCATTTACTACATTGTGTCAAATTCTTCTAGGCTTTGTCTCCTGCAGTGCTTTTCTCTTTTTCGTTGACCTACAGCGCGTCTCGGCAGAGGCTTTTCTCTTTTTTGATGGACGTCCAGCTTGTCCCATGTCGCGTGTCGGTGGCAAAACCACTTTGCTCAGCACGTCTTCAAGATATTCACAATCCGCTGAGTTCGGCAAGGGATTCACACATTGAGCATAAGCTTTCCTCCAATACTCGGTGCTATAATAAGCTTTCCTCAAATTGTGTTCGGCTTTCCTTTGCTTTCAAACTTACCAATATCACATCTTTCTTTGGATCACAACCACTTAAGAACGATGCCACAACCTTATCACAATCAATTACCATTGGTGAAGCTTTACTAATAGGAGCCATGACTTTCATTTCAAAATCATTCAACCTGTATCAATTTTCAAATCTACTTTCACTATCTCATACAATTCGTTTTATGGAATCGTTATTTTCAAGCTTACAAGCTTGGTCACTTGTTCCTTTTCATCTCCTACATACTTCAAACCCAATCACCAACGACATTCTTCTCAAACTCAACAGGATAACATACAAATATCGAAACTTTGCATATCCTAACCATGACGAATCAAAAAATGTCCTGCAATAATCCATTCAATACAATCATTATAGGCAAAAACAAACAACAGAGGGATAACAACTTCAAACTTGTTTTTGTATAAACCAACAACAGGGGTGTAAGAATAGCAGGGGACTGGTGTGGTTGAAGAATAGCAATATGGGAAACAACAAATGTCTAACAAAGTTAGTCAAAGTAGGAAGTTTGTACAAGCCAACATCCTAATTTTAGCTTCTCAATTACTTTCAATGCATCTTCTTCCCCACTTCATTACATACAATACTAACATCTACTTCAATAATCCTAAAAAAAACTAATAAAAAGAAGACATACCCGTGACGGATTTTGGAGGGATTCTGGATTCGTTCACCTCTTCAACCGATACACGAACTCAACTTCAACTTCAGCTTCTTATCCAATCGACAATGGAGCTTCAACTTCAGCTTTTTATACATACGAACTCATCTTCAACTTCACTTCTAATCCAATCCACGATGGAGGTCTGTGAAAATGGGAGGTTCTAACGATAATAATGGAGGAGCTGTGGGTCGCCAATTGAGTCATTAAAAATGGGGGGAAATGGCGGAAATACGGGTCGGGTTTGAGAGGGAGGTAAATTGGGGGCGATTTGGGCGGGAAAATTGAAAGATTAGGTTGGGGGTGGCCGGAGGTAGGATTCAGAGAGTAAGATGTCACCGCGATAGCATTTTAAATTGGAGTCCAGTAAGGGTAAATTGGGTATTCAACGACCTTATGGTAATATGGGTCATTTTGCCAAACCTTTGGGACAACAAGTTATCCCAACCATAAACTTTGTCAAGCGTCCCTCTTTTGCCAACCCCCCGGGATATATATATATCTTTCTTAGGGTTTTCATATTCATCTCTGTAGGTAAAACGGCTGTTGCTTTCTCCCAACTCCGCCTCCAAGCCACCAATTCCGTGAACTTAACTTCTTCAGTGAGGTCGAGGTTTGAGAAGATGATAAGGGATGCACAAGACAGAGTTTGTGATGCTATTGAAGGGGTTGAGGGTAAGAAGTTCAAAGAGGATTTGTGGTCGAGGCCTGGTGGTGGGGGTGGGATTGGTAGGGTATTGCAGCATGGTGATCTTTGGGAGAAGGCTGGTGTTAATGTTTCTGTGGTTTATGGTGTTATGTCTCCTAAAACTGGAATCAACCGGCTCCTTCTCTGTTTCCTCGTAAATCTTCCCTTTTAAGGTAAAAACGACAATCACACGCGCCGACTTCTTATAGCCTCTTTTTGCTTTTGCTTTTATCATCATTTTTTTCCCCTGTCATCAATCTTACATGTTTGCAAATTTTGATGATTTTTGTTTATTGGTTGTATTTTATTTATTATGTACTGTGTACTGTCCTATCCCCATTCTTCATAGACGAATGGTTCTTGCATCAAAATTCTTTTTTTATTTTATTTTATCCAATAAATAGAAATATGTTTTTGTATGTGTGTGTGAAAAAGGAATGGATGGTTTTGGTTTTGACTAGATTTGATACTGACATTGTTCTCACTCATTATTGTTGTTTGTTGTTTGTTCTTTGCAAGGTATCGCATCCACAAAATCCATCTGCCCCGACTTTACCCCGTTTGGTTGGGTGGATTGTAAGGGAAAAGAAAGGAGAAGATTTGGAAGGATAATAAATTTCAACTACCGCTATTTTGAAACTGATGCTCCTGAAGGTAAAATTGCATTGCTCTTTTTCTGTGTTTAGCTTAGTGTGTTCAAACATTCTTACACAGAATCTTAAGCTTTTTACATTGCTGTGTTTTTAACTCATTACATTCCATTACCTTGCATTCTTTTTTTTCATGTGTGTTTAAACATTTTGTCTGCTAGTTTTGTGTGTTTAAACATTCTTCTTATTACATAACCACGGATTTACGTATGCGTGGTGTTTAGCTCTCTTTACTTCATTTTTTTCTCTTGATGATGTATTTTTATTGATATATATATAATACATGGATTTTAAGTTTGATCTTCAAAATAATGCACCTGACTTCTTCGATACAGCGGTTACAACTTGTTGAGGGACCCAAAGTTTAACAAAGGACTTGCTTTTACTGCAAAAGAGCGAGAGTCTTACTATTTAACCGGTCTACTTCCTCCGGCTTATGCATCTCAAGATCTTCAGGTAAGAGCAACATCTGTGTCAACATCTCAGGAGCTTGATGATGTTTTCTTTCTTTGTGTAGTTGTTTTGTTTTTGTTTTGGCCTAAGTAAACTGTTTTGGGAATAACGGAAGAAGAAAATAATGAACACCATTCGCAAATATGATCAACCTTTGCAGAAGTACAAGGCTATGCTGGAACTGGAGGTATATAACTGTATTTAATGACATATATTTCCTTCCATGTTTCCTGGAGAACCTGATTTTCATTGATTTAACCACCTTCTTATTTTTAAGTCTTACTTTAAAAGCTTGATCTACTTGTTGGTATGTGTTTTTCACTAGCATGGTTGTTCTATATCAAATTTTGGTGGTTAACATCTTATAGCAACGTAATGAGAGGTTGTTTTACTGGCTTCTCATTTTAAGAAATTTTGGTGGTGACATACTCAAAGAGAAGAAGAGGGCATTTTAAGAAACTCAAGATGATGTTGTTCTTTGTGATGCCGATGTTGCCCTCATCATCTTCTCTTCCACCGGCAAACTTTTTGAGTATTCCAGCTCCAGGTTAATTTTTTTTATTCTCAACACTCCCCACTTCCTGCTTCCTCTCTTGTTTTGTATTTTCGTCTTAAAAAGCTATTTATACGTATATAAAAAGTGTTCATTTCTCTAGCTACTTTTGACTCTAGTTAGATCAATTTTGCAGCTGAACGATCAACTCCACCAACAAAAAAAGCTTGGACTTTATGTCTATGCCTACTAAGGTTGAGAAACCCGGTGATAAGATGCCTCATTGCAAAGAAACTACTGATCTTCTCGCAAGTGCAACTGGGCTTGAAAAACCAGGGGAGAGCCTTGTGAAGAAAGGCAATGAGGAGAAGAAGTTGAACTAATGTCTTGGTGCTTGAAAAAATTGCTTCAAATTTGATCATGTTTTGTAATATTTACCTATTAATTCCTTGTAACGTTGTAATGGTTTAGGAATATGTCTTTTGCATCCGTCGTTTCTTTTGTTGGGCAAGCAATACATTATCCTCAAAATTTACCCCAGAATGTAACATTTTGTTGTTTTGTAACGAGGTACTATCCTACATCCTTGAGATTATGACTTTTGCTTGTGTGATATAAACATTACAATTTTTGTGCACGTTGTTTGTATTCATCATTTAAAGATTGAGTATGCCTCTTTGCCCATTTTGAACATTCTACCTACATTTTCCTTAACATGATCTAAACCATTTTCTTGTCTCATACATGACTTGAATTTCTTTCTCATGATGTATTTCAACATCCCAAACTACATTCTAAACATTTTAATTGCAGTTTCCTTTACACAATGCAAACCATCTTCTTATTTGATACATACCTTCAAGTTCTATGGAATGATATGTTTCATTGTAATTTCTTCTCAAGGCCTTCATCGCCGTGCCTTGCACGGCGAACCCCCCTAGTATATATATAAAGGAGCAAGCCAGATGACTCCTTCGGTGACGATTTCGGTGATATAGTATGTGCATGCATCACTCTCTAGTGAAATACTGTATTATTTTTCAGGAACATACATATTAAGAACTAGCTTACAAACTTAAAGTGTGGTAATTGTCCATTTGTTAGATTGTTCTGGCCTTTGACGCTACGAAAAGTAAATTCTTTGTTATTGTTTTTTTATCTTTAGGAACGTCGATGATATAAACGTTGTTATCCTTTCATAAATGCCACTCATTAAGAATGATGGTGGGCAACTACATAAAAAGCGTCATTTTCAAGGATGTTGGTGGTAACGTAAGTGATAGTGTGACACTGAGGTTTCTACACATGACACCTAAAGTCATGGACAGAGCCATTGTTTGGGCTTAGGGGGGCTAAGCCCACCCAGCCCCGTCCCCTGGTAGCTATACCCCTCCCCTCTTAGCTATACCGTTTGTATTTAAGTAGTGATACAACCGCATCGAAAAGACACAACAAATTTGTTAGCATATATATTTATATTAGCTATTAATATTTTAGCCTTAAGGGTTTTTTAGTCTTTTTCCTTTTAGTTTTGCTTTGTGCCTTGCTATATAAGTCTCTCTCTTGTATTCTACTATGTAAGTTTTTCACTTTTGATATCACAAGCTTCCGGCATTCATCTTCTCCTTTAAAAAAAAAAGATTTGCGTCTTTTTTTTTTCCCCTTTTCAAACCTTTTAACTTCTCCCGTTGGAATGATATGGAATGATATGTTTCATCGTAAAAATGTAGTGTTATCAACATTGATCAAAGTTTTTTTTTCCCTTCTCAAACCTTTTTTTTTTAACAGCAAAAATTTGTTTATATTAGAAAATTGTTCTAGCAAGATGCTAGAATAAAGAAGTACAATAAAACCAGATTACAACAAAAGCAAACAAACACCAAGATCCGTTGGAACTGATCTGCATTTGGAACACAATCTCGCTTATCCTAAATCCATATGCTCCAACTCAAGAAAAGTATTTAAAGGATCCAGCAACCATGTATACCAATCCCCCCGTAAGCGCCTACTACGTCCGTTTATCCAAGTAAAGCTGAACATTTGGATGTCATTGAAGATCACATCAGCATCGGGGACTTTAGATTGGAAGATCAACTGATTTCGAGCCCACCAAATGCACCACGAACCTGTTCTCTTGATTACGTTCCACAGCCACGTAGAATTCCGATTACGGACATCATTGGGAATGAAATGACAAAAAGAGTTCCAATCCAAAGGAATAGAGTCTGACAGCATAAACCAATTGATGATCATGCTCCAAATGTGATAAGAGAAGCTACAAAGTAGTAAGATATGTGATTCATCTTCCTCACACGTTAAACAGAAAGGGCAATCAAAAGTTGTTAATGAAATTCCTCTTTTGCATAAGTTGCTTTTGGTAGGCAGTTTGCATCTACTTGCTTTCCAAAAGAAAGTATTGATCTTTGACGGCACTAAATTGCTCCAGCTTGTCTTTAGAATGTAAGTTGAACCAGGGCTTACACCAAGAGATGATTCCATCAACTTATTTTTGAAGGCCGCTACCGAGAATTTATGATTTGCGGTTACGGTCCAGACCTTTTAACTTATCCAGTTGGAGAAGCTCTCACCCAGTGGCGAATCCAGACAGTTTTTTCAGTAGGGTCACCGGACGGTAAAACTACATTTTTATCTAAAAATTTGTTCTAGTGGGATCACCGAAGCCTAAAACTACATTTTTTAAAACAACAAAACTACATCATTTAAATACTAAAAAAAATTCCCGGATCTCAGTGGGGTCACGTGACCCCACATGAGTATACATAGACCCGCCAGTGCTCTCACCACACATATAATATATTTTCTTTAGATCCGGTAGCATATTATAAACGTCACTATCACTAGCGGCATTCTGTAAAAGCAAAACCAATGACACTTCTGTTACTATAACGTCAGTGCCAACAGTGACAATTATTTTCACGAAAAATAATAGTGATACTGAAAGTAATTTAAAACGTCGGTGCCAACAGTGCCACCACTTTCACGAAAAATAATACTTCCTCCGTCTCAATTTGTTTGGAAAATTTTGGAACTCAAAATATTTAAGGAGACATCATTTAATAAGGTTGTCTGGTCAATTAAAACATAGCTAATTTACCTTTTTATCTTATGTGTAGTACCATTTTCATTTTATATGTACATTGGAGCAATTTAGGCAATTGAAGTAAACTTTGAGTCTAATTATAGACTTATTTTGAGACAGTTATAAATATTATAAGTCTCGCAAATCGGAACGGAGAAAATAGTGATACAGAAATTAATTTAAAACTGGAATTGAACGATGGTAACAGAAAGAAAGTGTACTGTGAAACACTCTTTTATTTTTGGGAGGTTTTATTAAATAAGCTAATTTCAAACTTTTTTTACTTAAATAAGTTAACTATAAAATTTTTTATCTAGATAAGCTTCTTTTTTTTTTCTTATATTCTCATGTCTATAGTGCCCTTCTCACATCTTATTTTTCCATTAATTCATTTATTTTTCCATTAATTCAACCCTTATTTTTAGCATTCCCACCTTAAAACAAAATTAAACAAACTAAATTCGCCAAAAATCAGCCGACCATCAACATTTGATCGTCAGCGTTACTCTTTTCTTTTCTTTTCTTTTTCTTCTTTTTTTCTTTTTTTTATTTTATTTTATTACACAATTTGTATCTTTTTATTTTTAATTTTTTATGGATGTCTACTACTATCAAAATAACAAAAACTTAAAGTGTATTATATACACAAGCACGTGATATTCATATTTATCAGAACCAGACTGGACATTCATCCGAAAAAATCATCGGGTCACCGGTTTAATCGGTGGGTTAATACATATAATTAAAAATTACAACATTATATTCAATACATCAAAGAAAAAATAAAATATGACATCCATAACAATTTTCGAATATCTCAACATCCAATTCATGACTATTTTGCAACAAAAAAAAAAGAATTGTTTTGTTTAAACTCACCGATTTATTCTAAAAAGCACCGGTTTGATAAATACCCGCTCGGTCACGATTATATGGTTCAACCGGCAGGTTATGGTTTGATCTCCAAGTTTGCTGGTCGTAAGCGGTTGACTTCCTTAATCGGTCCAATGCATGAATCGGCTCAGTTTCATGTCTGGTTCACCGGTTCGACTGCCGGTCCAGTCCGGTTTTGATTAATATTATATTATGTATATACTATATATATATAATGTATATGGTACTTTAAATAATATACATATAATATTATAGTGTAAAATATATATAATATAAACCTAACCACCATTCACGAACCATCGAATACAGTTCATATATCGTTAGTTCACGGAAAAAGTAGACGTTTGACTGAATCCTCACTATGATAGTTTTGTGTAGTTCAGTCAAAGTTTATTATGGTTTAAGAATGAGTTGTATAATGAATACAATATAAATTTATGTAAGAAAAATAGTTGTGTACGTTTTATGATTTAATTGCTCGAGCCGAAATTCAAAGTTTATTAAAATTTGAAATTAAGTTGTCTATGTATCATATATGTATATAAGTATAAATGTACAATTTATAGACATAAAAGAGTCAAATTGAGTAAAGAGATTATATAATTAGTTTTGAGGTGATATAAATATAAACATACTTTAATTTAAGTATATTAATTAGAATGCATCGCTCATATATAACTGCATAAGTTATATAAATGTCGTTACTATTGTAATCAGAGGTTAAAATAGGGTAAAGGGTTCATTGATATGTTTTTTTTAAATATTTGAATGACATAAATGTCTAATATACTATGTGTGCAATGTTTATATCACTTATTCTAGTATAAAACCGTAATGTACTTAAATTAAAGCATTCGTGATGTTTATATCATTGAAATTTAAACCCAAAAGTTTAATATTATAAGTGTTTGAACGTCAATTGACGGTTATTTAAGTTATTTATGGAGTTTGATGATGATTACGATTAAACATCAATTTGATGCTTATTTAAATTAATTAAGGTATTTGATGATGATTATAAGTTCATGAACATCACTTTGATGCTTGAACATTAATATGAAGTTTATTTGAGTTAATCTCGGTGTTTGATGATCATTATAAGTGCTTGAACTTGTTATTATTCTTAATGATGATTGTAAGTGTACATACATCATATTTGATATTTAAGAATCAATATGATGCTTATATTGATTGTGTTTGATGATCAATACAAGTGATTGTACATTAATTTTATCATTTTGATATTCGTTTAAGTGCAGTATAGACTTTTACTGTTGATTATAAGCGACTGAATAACTGTCTGATGTCTAATTATGTTCATTATATAATTTAATGATGTTTTTAAGGAATTGAATATGAATATGATGTGTATATTTAAGCTAATAATGGTGTTTGACGATGTTTATTAACTCATCGAATATCAATTTGATGTTCTGTTGAAGCTTATTACAACTCTTAATGACGACATTGAGTGTTTGAAGATCAATTAGACGTTTGAAACAATATGTGGAAATATTACTCAGCAGACTCAGTCTGCTGAGGCTTCAGCAGGGTGCTCAGCAGATTGCTGAGCCTCAGGGTTTCGTGCATAATATTTTGTACACCTTATTTAATTGTAAAATTAATTGTAAAAGACATATTAATTGTGAGTCATATAAACAATTAATATGTCAAACTCTAGTTTACTTTATGTCATAGACATAACTTTTACTTTTTACTTTTTGCATGCTTGCCGCCCACATCTACATACTCAGTGGCCGCCCAAGCTAGCTAACTAGTCTCTCCATCTCAATTGTATCTATTTATACATCTTTTACTCAATGAATAAACTAAGTTGAAGTTTACTCTTGTGTGTATCACATTCTCAAACTCTCTTCATGGTATCGGAGCCTTACCGAGTTCTAAAATCATTTGCAAAACTCAGTTCTTTTCGTAAAAATGTCAACATTATCTCGAAGTTTCATCTTCTTCAAGACTCACTCACGCGCCTCAAAGAGAGGATAATCGAACACTCTTCTTTACAAATCATAAACTTGATGGTAACAATTACTTGCTATGGTCAAGGTCTATGAAAATGTATATCTCCGGCCAGGGCAAGATGGGATATCCGTCTGGTTCCAAACTCGCCACTCTGAAGCGACCCCAAGTTTGAAGCATGGGACACAGAAAATAACCAAGTCATGACCATCCTCACGAGGTCTATGACAAAAGAGATCGATGAGAACTTTATGATGTATGACATCGCTAAGGAAATCAGGACAATGCCGGACACCTTTACTCAAAAAGGACAATACATCTCAAGTCTATGAACTCGGCTCTCAGATTCAAAATTGCGAGATGGGGATATATGCAGTAACTCAATACTTTAATCAACTATCTAAGGCATGGCAACACCTAGATATGTTGTAAACTCACCCTGGAATGATGTTAAAGATGTTTGCACTTTTTAAAGACATTATCGAGAAAAGAGAGTATTCAAATTCCTTCATCGGATCGAATCCTACTCTTGATGATGTCGAGGTAGAATTCTTGCTACTAAGCCTCTTCCAAATCTCAAATCCATGTTTGCCGAGGTCAAACACGAGGAAAGCAAGGAGGAAAGTGATGTCTTTGAACCCCTGCCGACAACCCTCATCAAGGTACTCGCCTGTTGAAGGTTAATGAGACTTACAGAAGCCTCACCGAGAAAGCCGAAAGTCGTTACGTGATCACCGCAAACGCACAAATCACACCAAGGACAATTGTTGGAAGCTACATGGCAAACCTAACCCCTCTAAAACCTCAAAACCAACCAGGGAAAGTCAAGGCAAACTTATCGGTGAAGAGGAGAATGACAAATGAAGTCAATGCTCGGTTCTTCGCCTTTAGAGCCTTTATTGCTCAAAGATCGTGAAGGTAGCTCCCCACTTTGAAATGGCCACTCATGCTAAAACAGTATATTTTACTCACCTCTTAGTAATGAGACTGGATTGTTGATTCTTGGCTTCTTCCCATATGACTGTAATAAAACCTTATTACCCAATATATGCCATGCAACCAAATTCACAAAATTAAGACTCACTGGATGGTTCTGCTTTCTTATGCAAAAGGTGTTGGGAAGGTTAAACTTACTAATCGATATATCTACGAATGTCCTGTTTGTTCCAAAGTTAGATCAGAACCTTATATCTCACAAGAAACTCACTAAAGATCCGAATTGACCGTTGTTTTTAATAAGAATCGGTGTACATTCCAGGATCTTTCTTCTCGAGAAGTGATTGGGCAAGCTAAACCTCGCCAGATCGTTTGTGATCAACCTCTTGAAGACAGTAAGATCAAGACAGAATCCGCCAAACACTGCACTCAAAACCTAGACAATATCATGTTATGGCATTATAGACTAGGACATCCAAGTTTTGGTTATTTAAAGTCTTTAATCCCTCGAATTGTTTAAAGGATGTAATCTTAATGATCTTCAATGTGATATTTGTCAATTTGCTAAACTCACCAAATCAGTATGCTAAGTTACCTCACTTGCCCTCTTCCCTTTTCACCCTAATTCACAAAGATGTATGGGGACCTCAAGAGTGAAAAGTATAACAGAAAAAAGGTGGTTTGTAACCTTCATTGATGATCATACCAGAAACACTTGGTCGTTTTTAATGAAAGACAAATCAAGTTGGACCTATCTTCCAAGAATTTTATCACATGGTCTCCACCTAATTTGATACTAAGATCAAGATCTTAAAGACTGATAATGCTCGAATACTATGAGTCTAACCTCATTAACTTCTTGACAAACAGAGGAATTGTTCATATCAAGAGTTGTGTGGAAACACCTCAAACAGAATGGGGTGGTGAAAGAAAGAACAGGCATCTGGCTGAAATGGCCAGATCAATCATGTTCACTACACATGTTCCTAAATACATGTGGGGTGAAGCTATATTGATCACTACATATTTAATCAACAGACTTCCCAAAGTGAGTGTTAGGTTTCAAAACTCCTCTCCAAACCCTTTCGACCACACACTCCTGCTTCTCATCTTATTACCCAATTGCCTCCAAAGATCTTTGGTTGTCTTGTGTTTGTTTATATCCATGCTCAACACAAGTAAACTTGATCCTAAAGCTCATAAGTGCATTTTCCTTGGATATGCACAGACAGAAAGGTTACAAGTGTTACTCTCCTCTTTGAAAAGAAATTTTACAATTCTATGGATGTGAAATTCTTTGAAAGGACTCCATATTACAAAGAAACCTCATCGAGCTACCATCGATGGAAACTCGATTGAGATTGAACTAAGTCCGTTCCTCAAAGAAACCATTAACCTCAAAGAGACTCATAATCTTCAAATCTCCTGCAGATACTCACATTCATCGACCTCGGCGATCACGACCTGTAGTCTCGGCCGACCCGAGCTCTTGAACTGTAACCTCAAAGAACTCATCGAATTGTAGTCTGGCTGGACCCACTTCATCGACTCTCGCCAGCTTCATCAAGTAGATGATGACTCTATTGCTCTAAGGAAAGGAAAAGATCATGCACCGATCATTCTATTCATACTTATTTATCTTATGATCGCTTGTCTCTGTCTTTGCCATGTTTACACAGACTGGACTCTCACTCTATCCCTAGAAATATTCGTGAGGCCCTTCAAAATGATAAGTGGAAGTCAGCCGTTAAAACAGAGATGATCGCTCTCTTGGATAATCATACTTGGGACCTCACAACTCTTCCCAAAGGCAAGAAAACAGATTAGCTGCAGATGGTTATTCACTATCAAATACAATGTCGATGGTAAAATTGACAAGTATAAAGCCGATTGGTAGCAAGGGGATTCACTCAAACTTATGGCATTGACTATAAGGAAACTTTTGCACCAAGTAGCAAAGCTCAACACTGTCGAAGTATTGATTTCCCTACCGTCCAACTTGACTGCCTCTTCACCAATTGGACATCAAAATGCCTTTCTAAATGGGGACCTCACCGAGGAGGTTTATATGATCTGCACTCCTGGTTTTATCAATCCTCATACTCAAGGCAAGGTGTGCAACCGAGGAAATCTCTATATGGCTCAAGCAATCACCAAGGGCATGGTTTGGAAAACTCACTACCGTGGTTAAAGTCATTGGGATATCATCAATGCAACTCGATCACACCATGTTTGTCAAGACAACCAACCGAGGAGGTCCATTCTAATTGTATATGTGGATGATATCATCCTTACTGGAGATGACTCTCTCGAGATCCGTAACTTGAAGACTCTACCGGCAAGGTGTTCCAAGTTAAAGATCCGGGCTACCTCAAGTACTTTCTTGGTATGGAAGTAGCTAGAACCCCCAATGGCATTTCGGGCCTCCCAAAGGAAGTATGTCCTGACCTCTTCAAGAAACGGCATCTTTGGGATGCAAACTCCAGATCTCCAAAGTAGACCCCAGTCATACCCTCATCGCATGGTGACATTCTTTGTCGAGGAAAGAACAATATCAAAGGCTTGTAGGCAAACTCATATACCTTTCTCACACAAGACCTGATATTGCATATGGGGTCGATCCAGTCACCAATTCATGCATTGCCCTACCGAGCATCATTGGGATGCAAAGTGAATGAATAGGATCGAGGTATTTAAAATCCACTCTGGCCAAGGCCTGCTTCTTCACCAAGTCTGGCGATAGATCAATCAAGGTCTATCATCGATCTTGATTGGGGTGGATGTCACATTGATGGAGGTCTACCACAGGCTATTGCTCATATATATGGGAACCTGGTTACTTGGAGGAGCAAGAAACAACCCATCGTGTCAAGAAGCGATCTTGAAGGCTGAACTAAGCGGCACTTGTACTTGGCATTTGTGAAGCTCTATGGCTAAAAAGTGGTAATGGATCGAACTTCAAAGAATCAGACCAGAACCTATCACACTCTGTTGTGATAATAATTCACCTTTTATGCATGGCGAAGATCCACCCATCATGATAAAACCAAGCATGTGGACATTGACAGACACTTTCTCTCGGGAGAAGATTGATGCCAAGATTATTCAACTCCGTGATGTTCCTCAAAGCAGATCGAATCGCCGATATTCTTACCAAGGCTATTCCACCTCTTATGTTCAAAGAGACTAAGTAGCAAACTTGGTCATGATCAACATATACAAACCCAGCTTTGAGGGGGTGTGGAAATATTACTCAAATAGACTCATCTGCTGAGGCTTCAGCAGTGCTCAATGATTGCCGAGCCTCGTGGTTTCGTGCATAATATTTTGTACACCTTATTTAATTGTAAAATTAATTGTAAAAGACATATTAATTGTGAGTCATATAAACAATTAATATGTCAAACTCTAGTTTACTTTATGTCATAGACATAACTTTTACTTTTTACTTTTTGCATGCTTGCCGCCCACATCTACATACTCAGTGGCACGCCTGCCTAGCTAACTAGTCTCTCCATCTCAATTGTATCTATTTATACATCTTTTTACTCAATGAATAAACTAAGTTGAAGTTTACTCTTGTGTGTATCACATTCTCAAACTCTCTTCACAATATAGTTTTTATTTGAAACCAATAAAGTGTTTAATTATAATTACAAGTGGTCGGATAATTAAATAATGTGCATTTAAATTTAATATAGCGTTTAATGATAATTATACTAATTTGATATCAATATGATATTTATTCGAGTTAATTATGACTTTTGATGATGATTATAAGAGATTCATATAAATGTGATGCTTATTTTACTTTATTACGGTGTTTAGTGTTGATTAAAATTAAATATCAAATTTGGTGGATATGATGTTTACTTGGTTTTATTTATGATGTTTGATTATTATCAAAAGTGATTGACTAGGAATATAATATATAATTAAGTTTATTATATTGTTTAATGATGATGATATACGATTGTATGTGATTGAAGTCGTTAATGAAAATAAAATTAATCTGCTTGCTTTTACAATATATATACCAGATGTAGCAATTTTTTAGACAAATATTTGTTAGCTTGGCGGTAAATACTAAATGATTAGAGACCTAGGTCATAGGTTCAATTCTTGATAATTCCATTTATATTATATTTTTGCTATTACAATATATACAATAATAATAATATAGGTGGGTTCTATTTGGACCCCCCTTATTACTACTTACACCCATTATTTGATTATTTTTGTTTTACTTCTACACACTCTCATTTTACTTATTACACCACATAAAAATAAAAAAAATAAAAAAAATACACTTTGCTCCCTTCAATTACACTTTAGTCCTTAAATAATTACACTTTAATCCTTAAACAATACAAAAACAAATTTCTCTTTTCTTCTCCAAACCATATACCCTAATTCATCTTCCACCCTATTCCCCCACCTTCCACCCGCCGCCTTCCTCCTCAACCACCACCCAATCGAAAATCTTCTTCCCAAATTGCAGGGAATCGAGCCCCAAATCACAAAGAAAATCAAACCCCAAATCTCACCCCAAATCGCAAATCTTCTTCCCAAATCGCAATGATCGAGCCTCCAAATCGCAGCAGATTGCGACCCCAAATCGCTCGATTTTAACCACGTGAAAAACAAGAAACAGGGATATCGAAAAGGCCATGTCTTTAAATCGCCAAGGCTGCCAAATCGGGAAAAACCTTCCATAAACGGATCTAGCACAAAATCAGGCAACAAATGATTCAAATAAAGCCGATATCTCGATATTAACTCAAATAAAAGAGAAATACTGAAACTTCCTGAATTTGTCAAAGATTCAAGAGAGAACTTCAATTTTGAATGCAGAGACGCCATGCCATCAATGGAGATGAGGATTTGCGAAATCTTCTCGCTTAATTCATTGAATCAACAAGAAAGATGATTCCTTTTCACACTCAAAACTTCCATAAACGATGTCGCGACGTGGTTGCTCAAGGTGACCGAGCAAAACACGATTCTCAGGAAGGAAAGGCACTAGCCTTCATGAAATCGAACATCGTGTTGCGGACTTTCCAAAACAGAAATTTTGTAAATCGAATCAACGAAATTGATTTAGGAAGTTCTGAGAGATCGGGGTCAATTGAGAGAGTAATGGCACCGGGTTTAGGAGAGACTTTACAAGGAGCCGTTTCAAGAGAATGAGAAGGTTTAGGGTTCCGTTTCGGGGTGGTTTGGGAGGTTGGCCGGCCGGATTCCGCCATTAAAGTAGCAGGGGCGGTTGGTTTGTGAATGGGACAGTGGTGGGCGCCGGCAAAACAGGGTCGCCGGAAAATTTGGGGAGGTGGGGGGTGGCTGTGTGAAAATGTAGAAGAAGGAAGATGGAGAAATGGGGGTTTTGTTTAATTTTGTTAGGAGGACTTTGTTTATAATTTCAAAAATATATGGTGTATGTAGTAATTGTTTTATTAATTGTGTAGTGTAAGAAGTATAAAAATAATCAAAATAATCTTGTGATGTCAAAAGTAAAATTTTGTGGTACAAGTAGTAATTGGGTGTAAGTAGTAATAAGGGGGGTCCAAATAGAACCCACCTAATAATATTTATAAAAAAAGCAGGCATGAAAAAAAAAAACCGCAAGAAGGAGTAAAAAAACAAAATAAAAAGCACTGGGCAACGAAATAGTGCTTTTTATTATAGAATAAAAATATAAACAATAATAGAAATGAAAAAAAAGCAAAAAGAGTTACAAAACGAAAAAGAAAAAAAGAAGTAGTCAACGAAAGATAAAAATGTAAGAAAGGAAAAAAAATAAGGACATACTTGTCTTTAGCAAATGTTTTTGTTTTTAGATTTTTTTTTATTTATCAAAGCTTATATGAGTAAAAAATGTTTAAAAATAGTTCATCTAGCTAATTATCCCTTTATTTTTTCCTTTTCAGTTCAATTTGGACCAAGATCCTCTCAAGTAACTTAAGGGTAAAGTTAATATTTTTACATATAATGAACTAAACTACGTAGTTTTGAAAAAAATTAATCAATGGCTAGATGTTTTATATTTTTAAGGTGTATGTTGAATCATGCATACTTGAGAGAATATTTCCTCAAGTTAATTGAGAGGATCCTATTCCAATTTGAAGCCCAAATTTTCGTCGAAGCCCAAAAGTTTTCCCCAAGAAAACCCCTCTAGTAAAGTACAGCCCCACAAGAAATATGCTTCAACCCTTGATTTAAAAAATATATATAAAATAAAATTAATTCCATCGCAGGTGAATCTTCAAGACACCACAGCTTGAGCTAGAATGCGATTCATTGTGCTGTTGGATTGCATTTCTTAATTCTTTTGCGCAGTTTTATGTAATTCTACGTAATAAAAGAGTATATTTTGTTTAGGTGAAGATAGAAAGCAGCAGAACCAATTGTCCTTCCTGATATTTCGAATCTTTTTTCGTTTAAAAGAAGATGATGATAAGGGCTGGAATGAAATTCGCTAAAGATGTGATTCGTCAGAGATTAAAGCTTCCAACTTTTAGTTCCAGGCATTGTTATTGCACCACTTCCACTACACCTCCCACTCCACCCGTTCGTCGTAGAATTCCTTACACTTCCAAGAAAGTAAGTTACTTGATTTTTTGTTTTTTAGAGTTATTACAGGAATGATGGTTGCCTGTATGTAATTTGTTATTCTCCTTCTTCATCATCTATTTTGTTTTTTAGTTTCTGGGGTGTGGTGTGTTTTTAATCGATGTTTTGAATAAAGCTGGATTGGTAAGTGTCTGTTTCAAAGTTACGGTAATGATTATTAGTACAGTGTGCATTTCTCCTTCAACAAATTAAAAATTCCTAATGGATGGCATTTCTGGCATAGTTGATCTTCAGAACTTTTTATTTTCTTTTTCCAAATAAAGGGTTCATGTTCTCCCTTTACCAGTGCACTTGTATGATGTAATCATCTATCTTGTCAGTGTAGGTGTTACCTCTGTTCTTAGTTTTCTTAGGAATTTCGAACAATAGACCCGCAGGAAGTGTTGAAGAAACTTCTTTATGTCATTCAAGTTTATTAAATAAGACGGAATTAGTTGTTAGTTTTTGGCTGTATGCATATGGCCTTTTTAGATGAATGATAATCTATATATTTTGGTTCAGTTTTAATCCACGTGAGCCCTGATTCTGCATAGTAATTATTAATTTCTTAGGTTGTATTCTACGCCAGGAAGTTATTTCTAACTCAATAATCCGTTCAACTTGCTATAATTCATTGTTATGTATGTAGGGGATGTTGTTTACAGGAGCTACCATTGGTCTTCTTATAGGTGGAGGTGCTTATGCAAGTACAGTAGATGAAGCTACTTTCTGGTACCCAATTTTTTATGTTCGAATTCACATTTTCAATTTGATGGAAAATAAATTTTGCTTCAGCACCTAGATGCAATCTTAAATCAATTTCATTTACTGGACATCTACCTTTAGTTTGTGGTAGTGTTATAATCAGCTCATTGTGATTGGTGGTGTATTTTTTTTCCCGCTTGTTCTGCTTTCAGGTTTTTTATGGTTCTTTAAATGTAATGTCCTTATCAATTTTAAATATTACAAACAGATATTTATGTGGGAATAATTGTTATTCTATCAATGTTCATCCAGTGGATGGCTATTCTCTGCAACAAAACCGGTAAATCCTCTTTTTGCTCTCCTGGATCCGGAGGTTGCCCACAAACTGGCTGTCTCAGCAGCTGCTCGTGGTTGGGTTCCAAGGGAAAAAAGACCAGACCCTCCAATTTTAGGACTTGAACTATGGGGAAAGAGGTTCTCCAATCCAATTGGTCTCGCAGCTGGGTTCGACAAGAATGCTGAGGCTGTAGAAGGTTTACTCGGTTTGGGTTTTGGTTTTGTGGAGGTTGGCTCGGTTACTCCTGTTCCCCAGGAAGGCAATCCCAAGCCTCGTATATTCAGATTGCGTAACGAGGGGTAAGATTTGGTCTTTTTTAGGTTTCCAGGAAACTTGGTGAATTAACTTGAATCTTTTTCCACCTAGCTTTTGAATTTGTATACAGACTAAGTCATCAAACTGCCTGAAATTTTGCAGCGCTATAATCAACCGATGCGGTTTTAATAGTGAAGGAATTGTCGTTGTTGCGAAGAGGCTGGGTGCCCAGCATGGTAAGAGGAAGTTGGAAACATCGAGCACTTCATCGGCGTCTGAAGATGAAGTTAAACCTGGAGGCAAAGCTGGTCCCGGAATTTTAGGTGTCAACCTTGGTAAGAATAAGAGCAGTGAAGATGCTGCAGCAGATTATGTGCAAGGAGTTCATACGCTATCTCAGTATGCTGATTACCTGGTAAAATTTATGGAGATGGTATCTTCTATCAATTCATGTTTTTAATACTCTACCTGGCCATTTGTAGCTGTAACTTGTAAGGCAACACACGTCGGATTTTGTAAGTTTCGACATCTGTAGTTTATTCAAGTCTTGAGTGGATGCTTACTATCAAGATATCATTTTGAGGCCATAAAATGTCCTGCATTAACGGGCAGTAAAGGAGTAGATTTGGAAGCCTAAATATTCACCTCTTGTTTCTCTAAGGATTGACCAGTGAGATTGGAATATGAGCCTATGAGGCCTAGTTGTATTCAATATGTTTTGATGTACGTAGTTTGGCATTACGTCCCCATATAGTGAAATAATATTAATATAGAAAAAGAGAAATAAAAAAGCTCTTGCATGGTCTATTCATCGTGAACAACAGTAAGGTTCTCTCCTTGAGTTGGATTCAAGTTTTTAGAGCTCCTTTTATTGGAAGTTTTTAGCTAACTGTAATTTTCTTGGTGTTCAGCAGTTTTCATACTTTTTCCCCTTGTTATTACATCCTTTTGAAAGCCTAAATAGGCTGGACACTAGAGCGAGAAACTAAAATTACCCGTCATATATGGAATTTCAGGGTTCTTGTGCTAAATGACTAATCATTGATAATGGCTGCTATGTTCTAACATCAATGGCTTGCGTTTTAGGTCATTAATGTGTCTTCCCCAAATACTCCTGGATTGCGCCAATTGCAGGGAAGAACACAATTGAAAGATCTCGTTAAGAAGGTTGGTGGATTTCGGTGATATTGGGTACTTATCAAAAGAAGGTATTCTGTGCTAAAAAGTGTCTTTATATTTAAAATAAGGTTCAAGCCGCCCGTGATGAAATGCAATGGGGTGAAGAAGGACCTCCACCATTGCTTGTCAAAATCGCTCCTGATCTATCGAGGCAGGACCTTGAAGATATTGCAGCAGTAAGAGAATATCTCTGCGCTATTAGCTATTGCTATGCTTTGCTTTGGTTATGTTCTGACTCTCTGTCTATGTTTGTAGGTTGCTCTTGCTCTCCGTTTGGATGGATTGGTACGTTTTGTTGATGTTTCATAGCTTGTACTCAATAGCTCTCCTTTTAGTTAGATTGATGATTAATTCTTGATGTTATATGCACGCGTAATGCAAAATGATCACCCAACATATAGATGATATCAAGCTATCCTGGTGTTTGGTCGTGAGTCACGACTAGGGCAACATTTTTTTTCTATATTTAAGGTTTTGGATATTAAAGGCTGCATTTTTAACTCCTTTGTGGAGGTTGTATCTAAACCTACTTAAGCAAGCTTCGATAGCACTGGGGTTATTCGAGCCCATAACCTTTCGGTGTAATGACCTTATATGTTACATGCAATGATAAAATTTCATTGTGCCCTTTTTTATTCGTGCAGATCATTTCAAATACAACTATTCAAAGACCAGATCCAGTGAATAAGGATCCTTTAGCAAAAGAGGCTGGTGGCTTGAGTGGGAAACCGCTATATAACTTATCTACAAATATTCTGAAAGAGATGTACATTCTAACAAAGGTATCCAATTATTGATGATACTCTATAATTTTTTGAAATCTACCTTTCATTGATGGGCTTTTTATGATCTTGCAAACTTTAGCTTCTGAAATGAGAGTCCTTCTGAATATTTACAATTTGTATATAAGATTACAGAAGAATATGGAAAAGCTTACTATTTTGGTCCATTAACCAACACATTCCAAGCCATATTGAGTGCTCCTGCTGATTTGGCTATGTAACTTGAATTTGCTGGAGTGCACCCCCCCCCCCTCCTCCTGCCCAGGGACTTTATAAGGCAAGATTGAGTCATGCATCGATGTGAACTTCCCTGATGATGTAGTTTTCAGGATATATTGAAATGTTTATTTCTTGTTGCGTTTTTCCGATGGACCTATGTACCTTTTCTGAGATTTGCTTTGACTAATGAACAGGGCAAGATTCCACTGATCGGCTGTGGTGGTATTAGCTGGTAATTCCATTCTCTGGTCTTTGGGAACGCTCGTATTGATTTTAAAGGTTTGCTTTATTTAGTATCATCAGTTGTTTTATGTCTGCCTCTTAATGTTTTTATGCTTTAGCGGTGAGGATGCATACAAGAAAATACGAGCTGGTGCTTCACTTGTTCAGCTTTATACATCATTTGCATATGGTGGACCTGCCCTTATACCCCAGATGAAGGTACTACTGCTCTGCGTGATTGTGAATTTGAACTGATACTTGCCACTCCCCACTGCTGTATGCTTTTGTTTCAGAATTTCCATTTTCTGCTTGCAACACTATTTATACTCAACCAAAAGATACAAAATTTCTATAAAGGGTAAAAAGAAAACAGTATAAAGTAGCCAAACTGAGTAAACTAATTGCAACCAATGACGCGATTTCATGTATTGGCATTTGTTTCGTAGGCCGAACTTGCCCAGTGTTTGGAAAGAGATGGCTACAAGTCTTTACAACAGGCCATTGGAGCAGATTGCAGATAATGTGGAACCATTCAATCTGGCAATTGTTCCGTCATGCTCTTAGGCTCACGTTTTTTAATCAGCGATATTTAGCTTTTCTGTTTTCTCCCATTTCTTGGCGGCCCTTGCTAGGTAGGCTACAATGACAATTTTGCCCTTGTGTAATTTCCTTTGGTGTGACTAGAATTAGATTCTTGATCCTATGTATAGTGGTGTGGTGTAGGATGTTTTTGTTTTTTCCTTGTTTTGGACCTATGCACCACTCCTCTTAAAAGAAGAGTAAAAAGTAATTTAATTACATAAATAATAATTCTTCCTCATAAGGAATTTTCTAGTTGCCATTTTTCATTTCCACTAGTTTGTAGTTTGATTAACCTAGCTAGTTAAGGCTTTACACACACACACACACACACACACACATATTGATAGATATAGCTGTGAGCCTGTGAGGTTAGATGTGTAGAAACAATCTGATTCGCAAGTGAAAAACCCACAACAGCTCAAAAGTTAAATTTATTGTATAGACTGAAAATACTTGCCCTCATTCAAAAGGGATACGATATGGCCACTATACGTTTGTATACCGTTGACCATGGTTAGACCAATTGATGACCGTTTGTTGATCAATGGTCTACAAATGTGCAGTAGTCTTATCGTTTTCCCATTCAAGAATACGAATACATACATCTTTTTATAAGTTCTTGGAGTGGTTGCTAGTAACTGCAACCTCTTTACAAGGATGCAGAGAAAGCACACAGAACTTGTTATTCTTCCAAAATCCAAGAAATTTAGTTAAATCTTAGTACAATCTTCTTGAAAAAATGTACAAACATTGGCCAAAACAAAACAAAAAAATAATGTTGCCATTTACCATTATATATATATAACCTCATCATTTCCAATTGTCTGCAACAATGTGAGCCAAATCAACCACCCTCTGTGAGTAACCCCATTCATTATCATACCAAGCTACAACCTTAACCATGTCATCTCCCATGACCATCGTCAACGACGCGTCTATGGATGAGGAAACATCGGTACACTTAAAGTCCACTGACACTAATGGCTCATCAGTGACAGCTAGGATGCCGTTGAGCTCATTTGCAGCTGCATCTCGGAATGCTTGATTTACCTCTTCTGCAAATGTCTTCTTTTCCACCTGAACAACTAGGTCAACAATGGAGACGTTTGGTGTTGGCACGCGAAGTGCGATGCCGTTGAGCTTTCCTTTTAGGTTTGGTAGGACCAAAGCCACAGCCTTAGCCGCACCGGTTGAGGTTGGGACTATGTTGAGAGCAGCAGCTCTTGCACGTCGGAGATCACGGTGGCTAGCATCTAGAAGCCTCTGGTCTCCTGTGTAGGAGTGTGTGGTTGTCATAGTTCCCTTTATAATGCCTGCAAGAAGATCAAGTAGACTTGAGCTAGAGAGAGTCGCATATTATCGACGTGAATGATGCGACGAATCTGTATTGAAGATAACATTACCAAATTTTTCATCAAGGACTTTGACAAAGGTGCAAGGCAATTGGTGGTGCAAGAGGCATTGCTGATAATAGGCTCATCGGGGCTGTAATCTCCGGCATTCACACCAACAACATAGGTGGGAATGTCTCCTTTTCCTGGAGCTGTAATAAGCACCTTCTTAGCCCCTGCTTGTATATGTTTGCCGGCGCCTTCCCTGTCTATAAATACTCCTGTACCTTCAATCACTAGATCAATGCCCAAATCCCTGATAAAATTAACATTATTTTTCCACAACAAAAAGCTCATCAGTGAATGCAAGTGACACGACAAGCCTTATCTTTCTCACCAGACAATATTGGTTATATTCATGCAGGAAAGACACAACAACGAATTCATCATGACGCCGTATGTACCTAACGCTACGCTAAAAATCGACTTTTGAAAAGTCTGGTATGCACTTGTAGACCATATAGTCGGCTTCTTGAAAGTCGGTTTTCAGTGTGGTGCCCTGACTGTGGCGACACAGTAAGTCAGGTGTAGTGTAGTTTGCTACACTAGAAGAAGGGCGCCTTTAATGGCACCACAGTGTGGTGTGAGGTTCGACTTTTCAGAGAGGTCGAACCTCAATGTGGTGCGTTGAAAGTAGGTTTGGTGTGTGGTGCCACTAAAGACGCCCTGAAAGAAGAATAGGTATAGTTTGATAAAAAAAAAAATGTAAAAGAAGATGAATAATCAATTACTTCCAGGGAAGATTAGAAGGATTGCGATCGGAGACGACTTTGATGAAGTTTCCATCAACAGTGATGCCACCCTCAGCAGGCTTGACATCAGCATCAAAGATACCGAGTGTTGAATCATATTTAAGAAGGTGAGATGCTTGTTTAACACCCCACTGTCATTCAGTGCTATAATCTCAAGTGGTGAATCTTTCCTGCCATGCCAACACCTCAAGAAGTTCCTCCCGATTCTTCCGAATCCATTAATGGCTACCTTCAGCTTTGCCTCTACTACTCCCTTGTTGTTCTTTCCTCCACCAACCTACATTATTTTCTCATGTCACTGATCAGAGTGACATATGTATGAAACTTAAAGCAACAGGATTGATTGAATCATCAAAAAAAGACTTACAACAGATGTTTGGAAAGCAACCAAAGAGAGCAGATCATCATTAGCTTTTCTAGCAAATGGGATTGAGGATGATGAGCTACGGAGCCCCGCGAATTCGGAGAATCCCTTGTTGCTAACCTGCTCATTATTATTAATCCACATTTGCAGACAGGTTAGTATCATAACATGCACCAGCTAAGTAGATAAGATAAAGATAATAAGAGTAGAGAAGAAGAACCTGGAGAGTTGAATTGGCAGCAGAGAGAGCAGCCGAAGCCATTGTTTGTTTGTTTTCAGAAGTAAACAGAAAGGAAAATGCAGAGGGGTACAGCAATGGAGATTAAGTAGGAGATGAGTGAGTAGTGGTGTGATTGGAGGAGATGAAGGGTGGAGATTGAAAGTATAAGAGATGGGGATGTGGAGAAATGAGAGAGTGGATGAGATTGTTGGTTATACAGATATCCTTTCACTCAATTTGTATGGCTGTGGCTATGTTCCTAATCTAACTCTTTCCTCTTCTGTTCTAACATATCAATCTTTTTTGTTTTTTCTTTCTTTCTTTCTGGTTTCTAAACCTTAAATTAATCATGATTTATATGGAGCGTCTTTAAGCGCAAGCCACATCGTTTTTAGAGTGATGTCACATTGAAAACAATCGACCGACATAGTCGATTGTCAACTCTAGAATCGACTTTCACACGGTTGATTGTAGCAATGGATCGATTTTTAATTGCTCAAAATTCAATGCGGTTCGCTTAACATTAGATCACTAATTCTATGAACCCTTTAATGACATTCTCGTTTCATTGTACAAATTCTATTGGTGGCTGATCACTTGGATATTTTTTAAGCCTATTTCTATAACATTTGCTTTTAGGCCGACATTATTTCTTACAATTTTGGTGGGTGGGTTGTATTAGTGCGAATGACTTTTTCTTACTATCGACATCCTTATCGGCGTCCTTTTTACTTCAAACACCAAAAAATTACTTGGCGCGGCAACGATTATTTTTCAGCGAAAATAACGTCGATGAAAGCGGCATTCTTTATGAAAACCAAAAGTCGGTGTGGCTGGCGTTTTTTTTTATAATAATAACGTCAGTGACATCAACGTTATAGTTATAAAAGTGTCACTTCTTAGTAGCGTCGGTCTATTGACGTTACATCGAAAAGGAACGTTGGTGACATTGGCGTTCCTAATGTGATATTGATGGACCCTGTGATGTATTAAGAAGGAATGAAACATTCTGGAAATAATATGTGACTGATAGGTATTTGCATTATCAGTTACACTCTATAATTTAAATAAATAAATAAAATAAAAAAACAATGTTTGGACAAATTGCATCGGCGACCATAGTCACGGTAATCAAATTTGAGAATTTTCGGTAAATTTGATCTTGGACGACTTTTTTTTTTTTTCTTATTTTTTTTTTTTAAAGCCTTCAGCATCCGGAACTCATCGATCCGACTAATCACCTATATACACAAGACGATTTTCCCTCCATTTTGTTCCTGAGTGGTTCTTGATGTCCAACAATTAATCCACACAAGCAAAATGATGGGGTCCAACATCTAGCGTGTCAAATTTGCCGGAAAGCCCCAAATTGGACTTTTTAAATAGTAGTATTTTCTTTCAAAATAAAAAATAAAAAAATAGTAGTATTTAGTTCTCAAAAAAATAATAGTATTCATTTGATCAACTTCATTGTTAGAAAACTTGCATTAGATATTGTAAATTTTTATAAAATTTGGACTTTATATATTTCAACATTCATATTTAAAAAATTGGATTTTCGGTTAAAAGGACCGTATTGATACTTAATAAGGCATTAAGGACGATTTACATAATTATTGTTATTAAGGACAATCAAATTTCAACCGGACCAAAATACCCTTATTAAACAATAATAAGAAAATCCATTTAAATGAGCAAATGGCTAACACGGTTATCCATTAATTCATTCTTTGCAAACCCTTTTACGAATACGATGGCGCTACCAAAGGACGTGAAACTAAAACCACCGTGAAGAACGTCGACAAGATGGCTCTTATCTCACTAAAAACGCATTGACGACTGATTTGATCTATATGAATTGTCCCAAATAGATGTAGTAACGCTGCTATACCTAATTTGGTTTTCGTAAAGTGTCATTGAAGATGTCCTGACAACCTATAATTGTCATTGTATCTTCATTTGTCAGTGCATTGTTTTGCATTGCCACTGCATCTTGAATTGTGCCCGTCGGTGCATGTTTAGATCCAAGCAACTTCAATATCAATGCATCCATTGTAACTGCATGTTTATATCGTAGCAACTTCAACGTCACTACATCCATTGTATGTCACTGCATCCGTTGCGATTAACAAAATCCATCGCCGTTGAATGGTAGATCCTAACAACGTCACTGCATGTTTATATCGTAGCAACTTCAATGTCACTACATCCATTGTATGTCACTACAACCGTTGCGATTAACAAAATCCATCGCCGTTGCATGTTTAGATCCTAACAACGTCAATGTCACTCCATCCAATGTATGTCACTGCATATGCTGTTGATGTTGTCAGAAACATCAGGTTTGCGGTATATGGATTATATATATACATATATGGATACGTCGGACACAAATAGCGGACTCGAAAAAGGTGATATATTTCGAGCAAAGATGAAGGTGCGAGCTCAAAAATACTTTGGGAAAATCGTTACAAAAGCAAAGTAAACATTTATTACAAGCTCCGTATCAACGAGCTCCTTTTTTATAAGCTCCGTATCAACGAGCTCCTTTTTTACAAGCTCCATATCAGCGAGCTCATTTATTACAAGCTATCTTATTACGAGCTCTCTGCTACAGGCTTGCCATCAACATGGATTTCTCTACAACGAAAAGCCCGTCGCTTCATGCACGGCACTTTAAGCCCGACAGAGCGTTGTCGGCGACCTAAGCCCGATAGAACGTTATCGGTGATTAAGCATGTCCGCTATAATGCGCAGCACATAGCTGGTGGTTTTCACCAACACCAATTCAAGCCCGGTAAACAGTATCGGCACTCCAAGCCCGGTAAACAGTATCGGCACTCCAAGCCCAATAAACAGTATTGGCACTCTAAGCCCGATAAACAGTATCGGCACTCTAAGCCCGACTCCAGCTCGGCATCACATTTGGAGCTCGCCTCGAGCATCTTCTATAAGCCCGACCAGCTCGGCATCACATTTGGAGCTCGCCTCGAGCATCTTCTATAAGCCCGACTCCAGCTCGGCATCATATTTGGAACTCGCCTTTGAGCGAGTACTTTATAAGACCGACCTCTAGGTCGGCATCATATTGGAATTAATTCTGGCGAACTTTCTTTCATGAAGACCGACCGATATAGTCGGCATCATATTTTGGAACTCGTCTTCGAGCGAGCCCTCTACAAGACTAAAGGTTCTCAAGCCACCCAAGGCTAAGTCAATTCACGACGCACAAACCACAATAGCTTGCCATCAAAGTATTTCAAGGCAACGGATCCACAAACAGGCTTTACTCCCCGCCTAACATTTCAGGAAAATGATTAAGGCACGGAGTAGGGGGCCATTGATGTACCTAAATCATACTTAGGTCCGCGGATCCTTATTCGGGTCCGACCAGCCACCGACATTAGTGGATGAGGCCACCGGCCATTTCTGCCCGCGAGCTCGCAAGCCAAATTAGGACCGCAAGCCTTCGGATCCATTCCGAGCCCTCAACCCTATGCGACGACATAAAGGATTAGGGGGCCGACACGCGATCTCATTCGACTAACGGGTCCGCCAGCGACCTCGACCATAACATTTAGAGGAAGAGCTACCTCAAGTTCAACAAAACAACGATATAACGGATACAACGGTCAGCGAGGCCATCAGGACCGCGACCTATCGGCTCCGCTACGAGTCCGTTACTGTAGATAAATATCTATTTGGTACTGTATGTCCTCATTTGTAATTATACCGACTTTAGTCGGTGGCTCCCCCTATAAATAGGGGAGCTATGTAACTTCATTCAGTATGGGCAAAATTGATATAAAACATATGGCCAGGGCCGGTCCTACGTTTTGAGAGGCCTTAGGCGGAGAAAAAAAATAGGGCCTATTAACACGAAAAAAAAATTCGACCGAAAAATGATTTTCTCTAGTATTCAAATTCATTTCATCATTTTCATACCCAAAACATATATATATATATATATATATATATATATATATATATATATATATATATATATACATATTACTAAATATTAATTCAAGTATTCAACAATTCAACAACGCTCTTGAAAGCGCATTTGGAAGCAAAATCACTAATCAAAGTATAATCGTCAATTTCATCAACCGATTTCCGCTCAATCGATATTATGGCCAACCCATTCAAGCGTTCTTGAGTCATCGTGCTTGAAGATGGAGTCTTTATTAAACTTCAACTTGAAAAACTCCGTTCATGAGATCTGTTTATTGCGAATAGTCAACAATATCCGGTAAACAACTTGTGTGTTTTCATAACTTAGAGGACATGTCTTCAAAAATTCAAAATTTGAGAGGTTCATCCACATCTTTGGGCAAAACATGTATAAGTTGTTATAGCTCATAATCTATTCTTCCCAATCAATATCCTCATGTGCACCTTTTGTCAACATTTTATTGGGCTTTTTTTTTCAAACATTGGGCTTTTATAGTTTTTTTTTTTTTTTTTTTTTTATATGAAGCATATATATGTCTTTGTGCATTGGCGGCGCAGGCGCAAGCGGCTGCTGCTGCTGCCAGGGTTGGCCGACCTGCGTATATGTAAAAGCCAAATTGCCCCCGTCCTCTTCTCTGATAAAACACCACCGCCGGAATCCTACACCGCCGCCGTGCACCACCGGAAAACACCAAAGCTTCTTTGTCCTTTTGGCCATTTGCCCCTAAAAAAAATAACATTACAGTAAATACTCTATTTTGTATTGTAAAAAATTGTTTACGTCTACCGCATTCATCCAATCATCCAGGTTATATAGATTTTCCTTTATATCGATAAAGAATCTGATGTATTTCATCTTAGGTAAAGATTATATAAACTAGAAATATTTGTATTTAAAACTTTAAAATAAAGAATTCGTTAGGAGTATCTGTCAGAAGTTGGCTAAAACTATCATTAGTGAAGGCTTAATCAGTCACATACTTCACACCACCTGCCTCATAAATTCATAATTAAGAGTATTTGAGCATATGTTGGAGAGTGTTGCTGAATACACATAATTATGTCCATCTCCTTCTAATGATCGATGCTTCATCAGTTTTGCTTTTAATCACAATTTGTTAATAATACTCCCAAATTAATCGATTTGTGTTGCAACAATAACACATTAGACTAAGGGGCCGGTAGCCAAATTAAATTAAAGATGCACACAAAATTAATTTAATCTTTTTCCGTTCGAATGTTGAATGGCCAGTGCTGATTTTGGCCACTGTTTTTCTTCTTCTCTTTTTCTAATTTCAGTAAAAAGTCTGAGGTTCTGATAAAAGAAGTTCAAAATAAAATTTGAGTATAATGTTTGAATACAACATGTTATTACTAGGGGTGTTCACGGTTCGGTTTGATCAAACCAAATATTTCGGTTTGAAAAATATGAAACCAAAACAAATCATATCATAGACGGTATGGTTCGGTTCGGTTTTTCAATTAATCGGTTCGGTTCGTCGGTTTACACTGCAAAGTCTACCATAAATTAAACATAGTAACTAATCTAATAACACATAATTACCCCCAAGATAGACAAATTACTAAAGTTATTTTCTCATTAAGTCATCATTAGTTGCTACTCAATAAGTATTAAGTCGCACTAATTTCAAAAGGAAAACACCCCGTCGAATAATATATCTAAGCAAAAGCGACAAAATGCTCCAAAATTGATATCAAAATAAATAATAACTAGCAAACGAACGATACTTCAGCCGTGTATATACATAAGTCCATAGTAGTATATTGATAGAATCCTCACGTTGAACTACTATATATATATTATTAAATCTCTCTCTCTCTCTCTCTCTCTCTCTCTCTCTCTCTCTCTCTCTCTCTCTCTCTCTATATATATATATATATATATATATATATATATATATATATATATATATATATAAGTCCACAAACAGAAAAACTTGCAGTTTAAGAAAGATAAAATAAAAGCAATGCAAACATAAAAATGCAGCGAAAATTGATAAAACACGAAACAAAGAGAACCATGATGATTTAACGTGGTTTCCGACGTTGTGCCGACTACTCCACGGACGAAAAAGTAGATATTTTATTATGCACAAAGTTACAAAGTATTTCACACACTTGTGAAATTGACACACATTCATTGATTACAACATTGGTATTTATAGGCACAAATCTCAAACTCTAACATAAAAATCTTTGTCGAATTGTCATAAATACCATATATGTGGACCCCAACTCCATCTATTATCCACGGACGAAACTCTTCTTCAAAGCGACTTTCCAGACTTGTAATCAATCGCCAGATGTAGAACTTCGGTTATACTCAAGAAAACCCAACAGACCAAAGCGATTGCGACTTGAAAGAAACTTCGGTTGCACTTCATCAAACTAACTTTCACGAATCGAATATACTTAATGAACTGACCATCATTCTCAGTCTCAGTTTCTCAGATTAGTTCCACCAGTTTATTCATCAAATTAGAGATCAAGTCACCAAAACTGACAAATCTCCATCTTGACTTGAACTCTCATTCACGATCAATCAGTTGCGTAACGGATGTACTTGTACCAGATGCATTCGTCAATGCCAGAATGTACGATCTTAGACTTCTCCTCGAGAATCCACTCAAGTTGATTTGTCCTCACCGAGTATTCGATTTGATTTACAAGCTTTGAATATTCAAAAAGTCCAACACAACCCCGACGGGTTTAGTGAACATATCGGCGGGATTATCCTTGGTGTTGAACTTTTCACTACAACCTCTTCTCATTTCTCAAAAATGAAATCACACATCAATATGCTTGGTTCTCTCGCGATGAACATGATCCTTATCTAGACAAATTGCACTCAAACTGTCACAATAAATCTCGACTTGATATTGGTGTAGCCCGAAAATCACCGACTAGTCCCTTCAACCAAATACCTCCTAGGTCGCTTGATGAAGAGCCATATACTCGACTTGTGGTTGATAAAGCCACTTTGTTTCGGAAGAGTTGCTTTCCGGTGACAAATGAATTCCCCGATGTGAAAACATAACCAATCATAGATTTTCTACTGTCCACACCACCTGCATAATCAACATCACAGTATCCTATTATCAGTTCTTGAGTATCACCTCCATAATGAGACCAACATCAGTTGTACCTCTAAGGTACCTGAATCTCCTTTTCACAGACTTTCCAAAGGTTCCTTTCTGAGGTTAAGCCATAAACCTCTTGATAACACTTGACAAAGATGAGCGATCAGGCCTAGTGAATACCATGACATACATCGATTGCCAAGCTGCCTTTAGCATAGGAACTCTTGACATGTACTCCTTCTCCTTTGCTGAATGTGAAGCAAAAATTGATGAATGAACATTTGATGCCATAGGAGTATCTATTGGCTTAGCAGCTGACATGCCAAATTTTGTCAAAATCTTCTGTATATAGCTCTGCTGAGATAAAAACAGTTTCTTCTTACTTCGATCTCTCCAGATCTCCATCCCAAAATTTTCTTGGTGCACCCAAATCTTTCATTTCAAACTCAAAGACTGAGAAGGTATTTGAGATACTAAACATCGGACTTTATTTCTTGCAATTATCGGCATATCATCCACATACAAAACAAGATAGATGTATGATTCATCTTCCAACTGACTGTTGTAAACACAGCAATCATAAGGACTTATGTTGTAGCCCAACTGGATCATGTAACTGTCAAACCTTTTATACCATTGTCTAAGAACTTGCTTCAGTCCATACAAGGACTTCTTCAACTTACACACAAAATCTTCTTTGCCAGGAACTTGGAAACCTTCTGTCTGAGTCATGTATATCTCTTTATCTACCTCTTCATGTAAAAAACCGTCTTCACATCTAACTGCTCAAGTTCTAAGTCCTGCTGTGCCACCATTGCTAGTAACACTCTGATTGAAGTATGTCTGACCACTGGTGAGAATATCTCATCAAAGTCCACCCCTTCTTTCCGACTGAACGCTCTTGCAACAAAACGTGCTTTATACTTAACTCCTTCTGCCTCAGTTATTCCTTCCTTCTTCTTGAAGTTGCAAGTAACAACTCTCCTAGCAGTTGGATGTTTAACTAGATCCCAAGTCCGATTCTTGATGTGACTCCATTTCATCTCTCATGGCGTGAAGCCATTAAGATGCTTCAGAACATGTCACTGCTTCCCTATAAGTAGAAGGCTCAAAACCATTTATTTCTTCTGTAACTTGAAGTGTGTATCCAACCATATCATCAAACCCATACCTTTTGGGAGGCACCCCAACATTGGATCTTCTAGCTCTGCTGACAGCTATACTCTGCTGACCCACGTTGTCAGTTTGATGTTCAACTGACATTTGCTCACCGGCGGCTTGGATTACGTTACGGTTGATAACGGATCATAATCGACTTGGATCGATTGAATGTTGCATTCAAGCGACTCCACTGAAGCTCCACCTACATCGTCGGTTTTCGGTTTGAAGCGGTTTTAGTTTGATTGTCCTCTCACCGATGAATCGAGCATAGAATTTTCATCAAAAGCGTATCTCTCACGAGAATAACTATGTTTTACTGCGATGGCCAAATTCTATAACCGCCTTTCGATCACCATACCTCACAAACACTCATTTCTTGGCTCTTGGTTCCGATTTTCCTTCAACGGCATGATAGTAAATTGTGCTTCCAAATACCATAGGCGAGTAATCGGCGAGGCTTGCTGACCACATCTCAACTGGTGTTTCAAGATTGATCCCTATGTGAGGACTCCAGTTGATTAATTAGCAAGATATGTTTACAGCCTCTGCCCAAAATCTCCTTGATAAACCAGAATGAGAGAGCATACATCTTGCTCTTTCCAGAAGAGTTTGATTTAGCCTTTCAGCTACCCCATTCTGTTGAGGAGTATTCCTGACTGTGTGATGTCTGGAAATACCCTCATTTCTGCACAACTCAACAAACTCAGTCCAGCAGAATTCCAGACCATTATATGTACGAAGCCTCTTGATCTTCTTCCCCAACTGATTTTCAACTAGTACCTTCCATTGCATGAAGCTCTTGAATGCCTCACTTTTGTGTTTCATCGTCACCACCCAAGTCATCCTTGAATAGTCATCAATAAAGGACACAAAATATCTGTGATCACCCAATGACTCCACCTTTGGTGGCCCCCAACAATCAGAATGAATGCAATCAAGTGACGACTTTGTGTTGTGTACCCCTTTTGAGAACTTGCCCCTATGAAGGTTCCTAAACACACAATGCTCACAAAAGTCCAGATGCTTGACCTTACACTCCCCAAGAAGATCTTTTTGAGAAAGAACCTGCATCCCCTTTTCACCCATGCAACCCAGTCTCACGTACCACAGTTTTGTAAGATGTGACTGATGAATCTCAACTGATGCCACAATAGCAGAACTGATGACGGTCAAATTATACCCATAAAAGTCATCAACGTTGTCCTTAAATTGAGCTTAATAATATATATTTTATATTAAATCACATGTTTATAATGTTTATTTAATGTTATGTGATTTATAGAATATAATTTGGTATTTATCTATTTTTATTATTAAAATATGATTTACTATGCGATAATGATTGATTTTATAGATTACGGTGAATCGGAGGATATCTACCAACGAAGGAAGTAAATCTCAAGATAAATCGGAGCGGAATCGGATTGCATTAAAGATAAATATCAAAGTAGCACGAAGAGTGGAGTGTGGAACAAGAAAAGCCAGCGAGCCAATCAGAGCAGAGAGGACTCGCTGGCAGCGAAGTGAGGGCTCGCTGGGGGCGAGTTCAGTGAAATCAACGGATCGGCTCGGAGTTATCTCGATGCGTTTTAGACTCCATTAGGGTTTAGGAAACGTAAATTAGGTCGGCTGGAGTTTATCCTAAGTCGGTTTTCCAGCCTATATATACTTATTTTCATTGTATCATCTTGAATATCACTTTTCATAACACAAATTCTCAGTTTCTCAGAGTAGTTTTAATACAAGTTCAAAGCGACAATTATGTGAGTTCTTGTATTTATTTGTTCTTTGTTCTTTGTAATTAAGTCCCCCCAATTATTGTTTATCGTTTGAGGTTGTTCGTTCTTCACCGAACGATGTAGATCTAAGGATACGATATGAGGCAGTGGGGATTCCTTGTCTATACGGATCCACACGCCCAGATCTATTATCCGGTGACCTATAGATGACTTTGGTATGATCGACAATCGTGTTTTTAGTAGATCTATATAATTGCTTTATGAATCTCTATTTTATCCGTTACGTATGTAAAAATGCTAAGATTTAGGTTTTCGCCGCGTCAATCTAGCCACGTCTTTATGGTGTGATTGTCCATCTAGAATTTCTTATCTTAGTAGGTATGGGTACGGCTACGTTGCTCGTCTGTTTTAATTAGCGTATGATTAGAAAATACCAATATAGGGCTCATAGGTCAGCTCATGAATTGATCTTCCGGGACTTTCAAATGAGATCTAGATACATTCAGTATTAGGGAATTGAGCTCATCTAGTTATACGTAAATCGTAGATTAACATGAGACCGTGCAGGTAATTGTTAATGGGATAGAGACTGACGCGATCACTTAGGAAGTATGCCTAACCACAGGAATGTTCCCTATGTGAGGAATACGGTTAATATCGGCATCCACTAGTATTGTAAGCGTGCAAGTTATATGAGATGGAGACCCAAAGGTGAAGTCACGTAATGTAAGCGCGGATGATCTAGTGTCTACCGGAACTAAGTCAAGTTTGGGGATGACTCCGTAGCCAATATAAAAGAAATACGACTCGGATCAATAGTTGTCGAGTCAGCTTAGTTATATAGAATCTCTACAGATCCAAGCGATAACATAGTAATTGGGGAGGTTAATTCGTTGCTTGTGTTGTGTTGTGTCGAGTCGTGTCCTTTATCTTTTCTTGTCGCTTTGTTGGTGCGTAGACCACCTTCGTGTGCTCGGCATGAATGATTGATTGTTTGTATATAAATGATCCACAATTGGTTCCACTGTGGGATCGACCTTGATTCGCTTATAGCTATACTACGATGGACTAGTCCTCTTTGCTAGTATTGGTTTATGGTGGTCAAGTAATTTATTATCACTTGATCTTGTCATCAGAACCAAACAACAACCGACCACTTGTAGTATATACATAGTCCATTTCTTGACTCCGCCGAGAACATCAAGCGAGTTTTTATAGACACTCAGTTTTCGAGCTTCACTCATGAAATTGAATCCCTTGTTGTCCAAAGAACTGAGAGATACCAAATTCTTGGTCATCTGTGGAACATGTCTAACTTCACTCAGTTTATAGAATCTTCCATCCTTTGTCCTCAACTGAACTGAGTCAATCCCAACTACCTTGCAGACCTTGTTGTTTGCCATTCTTATATGACCACCATCTATCTACGATAACTTGAGAACCACTCTGCTGTGAGGCAAATATGAAAGGATGCCCCGAGTCCGTAATCCACGATCGGTTTGATGTCTGACTCTCCTGCGACTAAAACCATATCCTTATCGGAGTCATGCTCAGTTGCCCACGACAAGCTCGTGCGAATCGTTCTCACGATGTTTCTTTCTCTTTGGACAGTTGGATTTCCAATGTCCCTGCTCCTTACAATAATTGCAAACATCTGTGGATTTAGGGCCTTTGGACCTTGTCTTCTTGGAATTTATTTTCCTAGACTGACCATGCTCTTTTCCACTGCTGCTACTGACTACTAGTCCAGCAGCCTAATTGTCTGCCTCAGCTGCCTTATGTCTCAGCTCCCTGGTATGTAAAACTGACCTTACATCCTCTAAAGTAACTGTATCCTTCCCAACTATGAAGGACTGCACAAAGTTCTCATATGATGTTGGTAATAAAACCAGCAAAATTAAAGCCGCGTCTTCATCCTCAATCTTAACATCTTTAGATAAAGTAATATTGTGTTCAACTGATCAAGATGATCTCTCAACTGAGCCCCCTTATGCATCCTCAGACTGAATATCCTCTGCTTCAGCATCAACTTGTTGGTCAATGACTTAGTCATATACTGGCTTTCAAGATTTAACCATAACTTGGCAGCGGCGTCTTCCTCAGCAACTTCTGTGATAACATCATCAGACAAGCACAACATAATGGTTGAATGTGCTTTCTCCTCCAGACTGACATAATCTGCTGAACTGGCATCCCCTTTATCAGATAAAGGAGTCCACAATCCTTGTTGCTTTAACAAGGCCCGCATCTTGATTTGCCACAAACCGAAATTGTTCCTCCCAGTAAATTTATCAATCTTTACATTCATTGCTGACATCCTTCTATTTAAAGTACAAACCTTTGATCACAAAATCCTAGCACCGGTCACCGGTCTCGGTGAAGATCAACTCTGTTCAACCTGCAAATTCTACGAATCTTGAACCTGACTCTCCGATACGAGTTTGTTAAAACACAGACGAGAAACTTGTAGTTTAAGAAAGATAAAACAAAAGCAATGCAAACATAGTATGGCGGAAATTGATAAAACACGGAAACAAGAGAGAACACAATGATTTAACATGGTTTCCGGTGTTGTGCCGACTACTCCACGGACATAAAAAAAAGATATTTTATTATGTACAAAGTTACAAGGTATTTCACACACTTGTGAAATTAACACACATTGCACTGATTACAACATTGGTATTTATATACACAAATCTCAAACCCTAACCGCCAAATATCTGTTAGGAAATCAATCGAGTAGCATAGCAGAATTTCAAAAATTGATTTCCCAATCCAGGATCGACTTTGTTTAAATAATAAACATATAAGAGAGGGGACGATAATACTACCTTGGTTGATCTAAAAAAACGACGCCTTGACCGTCCGGTAGGAGTAGATGTGCGCGAGCCGTGCATGTGTCCGGCCTTTACCAGTAATCCACACGGGCACCTCACCGGAATCCCGCCAATGATTGCTACTAAAAAAACTAGACTACTAGGTCGACCTTTTCTCCCTCTAATAATCTCTAGAAGCTCTATTATTTTTCACAAGAACAATTAGCTTTTGGAATTATGGTGTCTGAAAAAGCTAGCCAAGCCTTTCTTTTACACGATAGTAGGTGGCGTCCATGTATCGATCCCAATCGATTGAGATTAGGCTTAGTAGATTGATGAGAGAAAATATTTTCCTAATAAAATAAGAAAAATATCTTTGATTGATTTATCTCATTTAATATTCAACATCTTATATTAAATATATTTCCAAGATATATATTGACAATATCTTATATTATATATATCTTTACCTATTACCATAATTCTATTTTCCAAAAATCAATTAATATCAAATATTAATAATATGGTAATCTCATTAATTGAATTACTTGTAATCCAAAGTGTATCTAATACACAAGAAGGTGGCGCCCAAATCCCAAAATATTGGCATCCTAATATTCTTTAATTAATTTGCAAAATACATATATATCACACACACACACACACACACACACACACACACATATATATATATATATATATATATATATATATATATATATATATATATATATATATAAACATACATACAAATATGTATATTTAATTAATCAACATAATTAATATCTTATATTATATTTATTTATAATAAACAAATACCACCATATTAATTTACCACTATAAACTTTATAGTATTAGATAAAACTTTCCTTATTTGGTCATCAACTATAACCATATTTTAATCCGACTTGATGTTCATATGTGTGTGACCCGATAGACTTCCGAATATATTGGCCGTAGAAATAAGGCGCAATTACGAAAATGCCCTGCTCATCTAACAATCATGGATAGCGTCTAGCAACACGTCCATGATCCCCAATCATCGGAAGAGTCAATACGCAATGACTACTACCTTTCATGTGCTCGGTTAGCGTGTAAATAGAATCTCATCGCTTTAGTAATATCCATACGATCGTATCTTGATCGTATCCCACAATCTGGATATCAAGCTCTCTCGGAATAACTTACTCCCACTTTGCAAAGATTCATGAGAACTAGACATTCCTTATGGGAAGGCCCTTTCGGATATTCACTCCTACTCATAGGGTACGCGATTCCCAGACGACGTAATATGTATACTCGCGTGCTTGATGTCATACCCAATACTACTTGCATGATCGCCCATGGCTGCTGAAAAACTCAATAGTGTCAAGCATGACAATACACACCGTGATGCCATATGAGACTCAGGTCCTGAGGATAATTACACAACCGACACATCGTGGCAACGCTTAACAATGTAAGTGGGTCGATCTAACGTCGCATTCTACAATATCGTCCCACGTCATACCCAAGTGTCTCTACACTTCGATGGGCCGAGATCTATTCACCGCCTTAAAGGCAGAAGACATCTAATACGTGCTGATCATTTCATCTTATCGATGCCACTGTTTAATAGTACATCGACCCGAGTGACATTTAAGTATCAAACTTATTAAAGTGATTAGAGATCTCATCAACCATAATCACCTATCATGGTTTCTCTATCACAGTTTGATACTAAGGATGTTATCATAAAATAATTCATAATTGGTTCTTTAAAAGAACAAATATATGACAAATGAAAAAGCCATTTATTATATATGTATAATCATATAGAAATAGTAGCAATGATCCGATCCGGTTCAACCCGATTGAGTTTAGGATACTATTTCAACAAGATCTTTGTCGGGATTGTCATAAATACCCCATATGTGGGCCCCAGCTCCAGCTATTATCTACCAGACGAAACTCGGCTTCAAACTGATTTTCCAGACTTGTAATCAACTGCCCAGATGTAGAACTCAGTTAACTATCTTAGTTGTCGGTTCGGTTTGGCTCAGTTTCTCTGTCTTAGTTTTAAAACCAAAACCAAACCAATTCAAGTCGGTTTGGTTTGGTTTTACTACTCGATTCGGTTTTCATAGTTTTGAAAAACATCTACACGGTTCGGTTTGCATCGGTTCGATCAGGTTCGGTTGTGAAAACATTGTCCGCTTTTATTTATATGTCGCAGAGAAAATAATCACACTGATTAAGAAAGTAATTAATATATCTAAAATATAGTATTGGAAATGTATTTTTGTATTGGAGATGTAAATAGTTTGTTGGTAAATGTGTTTTTAGTATTGATTTTTTTATTGAAGATGTAAATACTTTATTGGTAAAAGTAAAAATAAATGATCATTGAAAATGAAAATATGAGATAAAAAAGAGCAAATTTTTTGAAATGTGGTAGAAAAAAAAACCGGAGGAGTACTATTTATTGCCATGGACAAATATGTAACAACCGCTTTTAGCCAATGATGGCTGCCATTTTAACTCGATTAGTGAAGTGGCGCAGGGCACTGGTCCTCGAGTTGAATCCTCTGAGGCGAAAATTGTCTTCAGTGTAGTTTTCCTCTTTAGGAAAGTTAATTCATGATATGTGGGTGTTAGGGGTTGAGATCACCTATCCGATTTGATTAATGATTTGATTGTATAAAGTAAAAGCTACGTAGTTTTATGTGTGTTTTAATTTTGGATTTTGTTTTCCTTAAATTTTCTGAAAAAAAATAAAACACATATTAAACAACATAGTTTTTACTTAGACACCGAAATCGGACATATGATATCAACCCGGGTGTTAGTCCATAATTTTGGTGATAAATAGTTATAGTTCTTCTTTTTAATTGTAATAAATAAAAAAAACAACCGCCTTTAACAATTTAAACGTAAGATTCGAATGTTAAGGCCACCGCACATTAAGGCCCCGGTAAAGTAATTAATTACTTTTTCTCTTTTACGTAGTATAAATAAATTTCCCTTTTTTTTTTAAATCATATTTTACGCGACCCTATTTTCAAACTGATGCTCTAAAATCACAGTAAATAATTTCATGGGTATACACCAAAAAAATGTACATATATATGAAATGTAGACCCCAAAAATTAAGTGGTTGCGACTGATCAAGTAATGATAATCTGAATTTATGAAGTCCACAATATTCTGCTACCTCCGTTTTTAACTATTATTTTTAAAATTTTGTTTTGTTTTT
>JAOBSW010000975.1:0-99321 GCA_026214975.1 Gentiana macrophylla | reverse complement strand
CCATCAATTAAATCCATTAATTAAATGCCTAAATCCCTTTATTTACTATCATTAATTTCCAAAACATTTATTTAATCCTTTTTTAATCAAACTAATTGGTTAAATAATAATTAGGTCGTAGTAAATACACCCAATTTCTATTTTACTCTTTTTGAAAAATCGGGACGTTACAACAGATTCAAAAAAATTAACGGACTTATATTTTATAACAAAGATACTATACGATTGTATATTCCGGTACGGATATCAAGATACCTCAGCCCCACCGTATCCCACCACTTAATATCACTAAAATGTGTCATATATAGAACTTCCGACACTATTTCTTTACTTTAATTTTATTATCCGTTTTCCTCTAAATAACTAATCCAACGTCCCAAAATAGAAGTATGTTTCGTATTTTTTCTTTGTCCCAAAATATATATTTGTTTAGGTTACTAATGAAGTATTTATTGTATGATTCTTTATTTTATCTTTAATTTATTATTGATTAATCCACTTTTTATTATTTTACAACAATTGTAATAATGATAGTCAAATGGTATTTTAGACTTATACCTTTATAACATTCACTATTTTTTTAAGTTGTGTGAAAAGTTCAAACAATTTTATATTTTGAGACGGAAGAGCGGAGGGGGGTGGGGTTGTATCAAAAGGGAATTTTTCCAAGACAAAGCAGTGACTTTAATTTCATATTAAATTGTGTGTTTCACGATACATCAGACCACGTTATGTGTGTATATAAATTAGCATATGTCAACTTGATTTGTCACGATTTTCTTCTTATATTAAATGACCATGCATAGCATATACGATTTATTTACAACGCTAAGTAACGGGAAACCATGTGAATAGTTGCGTGTTGTGGTTTTTAATTATTTGTGTTCCCAATTAAACAACGTAATATAACACACATTTGCCTAAGGAGTAAGGATGCATGGATGATTTTCTATACGGAATTCGGTAAAAAATTGAAAATTTAAAAACAAAACAATACAAAATTATATATATATATATATATATATATATATATATATATATATATATATTAGAGAGATGTTAAAGTTTATAAGATGTTAATTATTTACCTCTCATCAGCTTCAGTTTTTGGATAAGATGGTAGTTCAATATAGTATCAGAGTATATATTGACTATTTCGAACTGTTTAGCCCGGTCGTCACACCTACCAATGTTCGTGTTGTTCTTTCTTTAGTTCTTTCGCAGGGGTGGTCTCTCATGAATCTTGACATTAATAATGCCTTCTTACAAGGTCACCTCACTGATGACGTCTATCTCTCTCAGACTCCTGGCTTTTCTAGTACAGATTTTCCGGATTATGTATGCAAACTTCAAAAAGCTATCTATGGTCTTAAACAAGCTCCCAGTGCTTGGTACGATGAATTCGAGGGCTTTTTTCTCTCAGTGGCTTCAAAAATTCACAGGCTGATACCTCACAATTTATTATTTTCTTCTGGCATTATTATTATATATGTTTTGGTCTATGTGGATGATTTAATTGTCATAGGTAATAATTATTCCTCCCTTGAAAGCTTCATTCGAGCATTAGGTGCTCGGTTTGCTCTGAAGGATCTTGGTGTGCTTTCTTACTTTCTTGGGGTGGAAGTCATTCCTAATTCTAATGGGTGCATTCTTTCATAAAAACGCTATTCCACGGAACTTATTTGTAAACTCAAGATGCTTCTGGAAAATGTGGTTGCCACTCCCTTACCCACTGATATTTCCACACTCACTGCCACCGCCGGCACTCCTCTTACTGATGCATCTCAATATCGTATGATACTTGGAAGTCTTTAGTATCTGATTTTCACTTGTCCAGATCTTGCCTTTGCAGTGAACAAACTTTCTCAGTTTATGCACTGTCTACTGATGTTCAATGGGTACATGTTAAATGTATGCTTTAAATTTGCTACTTGGCTGGCACCCTTTGATTATGGTATTCAAAATTTTCGTCATTCTCCTCTCACGTTACATGCTTTCTCGGATGTGGACTAGGGTGGTAACAATGATGATTTTGCTCGACTAGTGCTTATGTGGTTTACTTAGGACAAAATGCCATCTCGTGGAGCTCATTGAAACAATCTACTATTGTCCGGTCATCAACTAAGGCTGAATATCGTTCAATTTCTTCCACTACTGCTTAACTTACTTAGATTACATTTCTCCTTCGAGACCTTGGTTATCCCAACTCCTAGGCTCCCGTTATTATTGCGATAACACTGGCACTACTCAATTTTGATCCAATCATGTCTTCTATTCTTGCATGAAACATGTCGTCATAGACTATCACTACATTTGACAACAACTATAGCATGGCACTCTTCAAATCACTCATGTTCACTCCCAGGATCAACTTGATGAATGGTTAACAAAGTTCCTACCACGACCTGCGTATAATTTTCAACGTGACAAATTAGACCTCAGACCTCGGCCAACTTGAGGGGTGGTAATAGAATAGCATGTATTTATTGTAAAATATCATAGAATATCCTGTATTTATTATAGCATTTATGCATTCATTGTAGAAGATTGTAGAATCACTAGCATTCATTGTAAGATTGTAGAATCACTAGATTGTATAACTATATATTTATACATACACATTCTATTGAATCGTGAATACAACAACTCCCTTTTAATCATTGTTATTAAAAATGAGGAACACGATTCCATTTGATTTTAGTTTTTGGAATGGAAGGCCCATTAGAAAATAAAATAGGTATGATGTAACTTCTGGAAGCTGAAAGGTGAGTGAAAGAAAACGTTGGAAAAAGATCAATCATGTCATGGTTGGCAATTTTTCCATAAAGCCTTGCCCTAAGAGGATCAGAAGGCCTTCCATTGTATCATGTAAATGAGGCTCCATCAAAACCCAGATCATGAATTTCATAATCGATGAAAGCATATCTAAAATTTTCCAAAATATACCTCAGTCTAGGAATAATCTGTTAGGAAATCTACGCGCAGCGGAATTTAAAATTTATTTCCTATTAACCAGGATCGACTTCGTTTAAGTAACAAACATATTAAGTTAGTAGACATGGTTACCTTGCATGATCTAAAAGATCGACACTTTGACCATCTAAGGAGAGTAGTGGTGCGCGAGCCGTCCATGTGTCCAGCCTCTATGAATAGCCATGCGAGCACCTCGCCGGAATCCTCCTTGGATAGTTACTAGAAAAATCCGGTTGCTAGACCGGTCTTTTATCTCTCTAAAACTCTCTAAGAAGCTCTTAGTTTATTTTGTAAATTAGAACTCTTCTAGTTGTGATGATACAAAAGAGCTAGCCAACCCTTCTCTTATATAGGGTGTTGGGGCGCCACTTATCAATCTCAATCTGATTGTGAGAAACTTCCTAGTAGATTAATGAGAAAAAAAACATTTTTCCTAATAAAATAAGAAAAATATCTTTGATTGATTTATCTCATTTAATTTAATATCTCATATTAAATATTTCTAAGATATTGTCAATATCTAATATTGACTATTTTTATCATATTACCATAAATAAATTTACATGTGTGCAAATCTATAATCATTAATATCTATATGATAATACAAATAATTAATTTGCATGATCCAAATGTATCTTAATACACTTAACCTGTGCCCCACATGGCAATATTTTGGCATCCGGAATATTCTTAATTAATATAATGCTATGATTAGTTAATTTACAAAATACATGTGTATCAATATATTCAAATAATTTTGACTGATACATCAACTATGTATATTTAATTAATCAACACAATTAAAATCTTGTATTTAATTCATTTATAATAAATAAATACCACCATATTAATTTAGGGGCAAAGGTCCATAATGACACATATTAGATTTAATTAGGCAAATAGGACATTAAGGAAATTTTATTTGGTTATAAAGACACAAAAATACATAAACCAATCTACCCTTAATTAATAAAAATAAAAAAAATAAAAAAACCGGCGGCGCTTAAAGATGTTGTTTTGTTTTGTTTGTTATCCATGATGCTAACGTGTTGATATTTTTGTTTTAGGGAGAATTTTTGTAAAGGACAAAAACATTTTTAAAATTATCAAAAAGGACACTCATGATTTCTTTAGTAAAAAGGACATTTTTATGTTGTCAAGTACAAAACTACCCTTAAGATCAATTTTAAAAAAAAAAAAAAAAAACCAAGCAACTACTCATCACGTTCACAGCACACATTCACAATACTCTTTATATATATATATATATATATATATATATATATATATATATATATATATATATAATTTTATTTTTTTTAATCGGCAATTGACAGTGGCGACATTAGTAGCAATAATTAGTGTAATTTAATTTGTCACTATCGATTGATTACGACAAGTAAGTGATAATAACCAACGCGAGAAACGCCACTCTGGTATCATATCGATTCACAGATAAGACACATATAGTATCATTTAATTTATCACTACCAATTGACACTACGGAAAAAGTAGTGATAATAACGAGATCGACAAAGTGTTACGATTACTTGTCACAACGATTCACCAAAATTACATAAATATTGTCGTTTAATTCGTGACTATCGGTTGACACTACGACATTAGTTACAATAACTAGTGTCAGACGTGCCACTACTAATTGTCCCACCGATTCACATAAAATACATAGGTAGTGTCAGATGTGTCATTGATTGACATTATCACAGCAGTGACAATCAGGATCGTATAATGTTTCGCAAATGATTGTCACACTGATTTATCGTATATACATAAGTAGTGTCATTCGAATTGACACTACCAATTGACACTATGACAACTGTGATAATACTAGGATCATAATAAAGAGAAAAAATTATGAATTATAATGAAAAAATTATGATGATTGAAAATTTAAATAAAAAGATATGATTAATTAAAAAATTAGATAGAAAATATATTTGTATATACATTATTATTCTACTGGGGTTGCGACTTGGAACGTGAGGGTGTTTAATTTTTTTTGTTGTTTTATTTTGATTTTAAGAAAAGCAAAACATGGCAGTCTTTTAAGGGGAGATTTTGTGATATAGGGGTAAAATTATGTATCTGAGTGTGTTTTGTCCTTTTTGATAAAAGAATTATGTTCCTGTCTTTTTGCTAATTTCCTAAATGTTTTGTCCTTTTTCATAATTTTCCTTTGTTTTATTTCTTTTTCTTTCCTGGATATGCTAAAACATGTTTTTTTCCTAGACACAAAGACGTTTTTTTTTTTTATTTTTTATTGACCACGCGGTGAATGACCACCACATCGATAATGACCACCTCGATGAAGTGACACCGCAATCGCGAGAGACACCGCGATTGACAACCGCGATGCATTAACAACCGCGATGCAAAGACCACCCGATGCAACGTCCACGCGATCGATGACCACCTCGATGCATTGACCACGCGATGCTTTGACCACTTTGATCGAGACACCGCGATGAAGTGACTCCGCGATCACGAGGCACTACGATGCATTGACCACCGCAATAAAATTACACCGTATTGTAGAGACACGAGATTAAGTGACACCGAGATGAAGAGACACGGAAATGAAATGACACCACGATCATGCAGACGCCACGATCGATGACCACCGCGATCACGAACACCGCGATCACGGAGACACCATGATGTAGTGACACCTCCGATCTGAGTCGCCTCCAGAGACACCGAGATGCAAAGACGGCTCTAATGCATTGACCACCGCGATGCAGTGACATCCCTAATCTGAGACGGTGTGATGCGAGACGCTTTGATAAAGTGACACCGCGATGCATTGACCACCCCGATATATTGACCACCGTGATCGGTGGCCAATCCCGATGTAGAGACTCGCGATCACGCGACCACCTCCGATGCAAAGACAACTGCGATCACGAGAGGCACCGTGATCGATGACCACCCGATGAAAAGACACCGCGATCACGGTGACCACCACGATCTGAGAGACACCACGATGTAGTGACCACCCCGAAATAGAGATGCTTGCAGAGACGCCATGATGCGAGAGACACCCCGTCGCAGTGACCATCATGATGCATTGACCACCGTGATGCATTGTCCACCTTCAATATATTGACCACCGCGATGTAGTGGCCACCACGATGCAAAGACACCGTGATACGGATGACCAAACCCGATGCAGAGACACCACGATGAAGTGACACCGTGATGTAGAGACACCGCGATTAAGATTGGGAATTGAATCCAAACAGGAACCTTATAGTTGGTATTCATACTAAAATAGAAAAACTCAGGCATCCTTTTAAGAAAAAGAGACACGTGATATATGTAGTGATATCAACATTTTATGTAGTGATATCGGCAATCATATATGTGTTACATCAACAATTTATGCGATGACATCGACAATCAAATATGCAAAGACATCAATATTTTATATTGTGACATCGGCAATCATATATCGCGTGACATCAACAATTTTTATAGTGACATCGAAATCAAATATGTAGTAACATCAACATTTTATCTACGATTGCAATCCACATAATTAATAAAAGAGCCCGCGATACACATCCCGAAAGATACAACAAGGGTATCAAAATCCTCTAAAATGCCTAGGTCAATCCCAAGGCATATGAAGCGAAAAAATGATTCAAATAACCACCAACATTCAAAGATAACAATAACAATACTCTAACAATATTGGGCAAAAGAAGCGAAATTCAAAACGAAGAAAGCCGAGTAGCTAAATCAATTGTATGCTTCTAACACTGGTGTGTGTTTGCCCACGTTCTGACATCGGACATGTCGAATTTTCATCGAGAAAGACCACGCTTCTCTGTTGCTCAAGCAAGTTCGGATCGTATACACAAGGCAGAAGACAGAGTTACAGTATCTATTCCACTTTACTTTCCACTGATGTAATTATTTATGGGGCAGGGATTTTATTGGGAGTGCATAGAGCGAGTACTCTTCCCTATGTGATGGATTTTCCTACTCTGGGTTTTCCACACATAGGGTTTAAGGAGGCTATGCTATGCATTCTATCATGTAAATTTGGGGCGGGCCGGGATATGGCAATGAACATTGTAGCTCTTTATTTGGTTTCTCAATAAAAATAAAGTTGCATAAAAAAAATCAATTGTATGCTCCAATAAGGTAAAAGTCGCCCTAGAAGGTTTTTGGATGAAGAAAAATTGTTCTAAATAAAGACCTAATGTGTTTCTAATCAGAAAATCATGTTTTTAAATGCTTGGGCCCGTAACCCGCAGGCGTGGGCCTAAACAAAATGAGGCATGCGCCTCCGACGCTGTGTAATGGACAGCCTGACAAGTCTTCAGTAAATTGGCAATAGCTTCATGTGTAGAACTCTGATTCAAGAGATCAAGATCAAGGGTTCCAGCCAGGTACCGTAACAATCGCTTAGCAACCAACCAATGATAGGATGTAGGTTTGTTCATAAATTGAGCCAATTTATTGACGGCAAACGCTATGTCGGGGCGGGTAAAGAGTAAATCATGAGGCGCCAATAATACTGTGATATTGTGCAGGGTTGGACAAAGGTTCACCGGAGTTAAGAACCAAGGTAGATAAGTCGGGCGGTAGAGGAGTAACAACTGAATTAGCGGCAGCCATATTAGTCTTCATCAACAGATCAAGAACATATTGTTTCTGCGACAATAAGAACCCATGTGCGGTGCATGTAACCTCGATGCCAAAAAAATAATTCAATGTACCAAGATCCTTAATGCAAAACCGATCAATGAATTTTTGTACATGTTTAGAATTAGTGCCGGTGACAATAAGATCGTCGACATAGACAACAATAAAAATAACATATGAGGGGCACCTATAGATAAATAATGAATAGTCCGCTTGTGAGTTGGTGAAGCCACGAGGTAGCAAAAAATTGCGTAGCTCAGAATACCATGCTCATGGTGCTTGCTTTAGACCATAAATAGCTTTATTCAATTTACATATATGCTGAGGAAAAGAGTGATTTTGAAAGCCCGGGGGTTGTTGCATATATACTGTTTCCGAAGTAGACCCCCTCAAAAATGCATTATTGACATCGAGTTGCCGGAGAGGCCAACCTTGTGTGGTGGCAAGGGTAAGGATAACACGGATAGTGGTTGGTTTGATGACCGGACAAAACGTTTCATAGTAGTCAACACCGGGCCGTTGGTGAAATCCCTTAGCCATGAGATGAGCTTTATAGCGATCAAGGGAACCATCAGATTTATATTTTGTACGAAAGACCCACTTGCATCCGACAACATTATAAGAAGGGTCAAAAGGAACAAGATCCCATGTGTGATTACGGACGAGGCATCAAACTCATGCGAGCATGGCATGCCTCAGTGGACGGACTTTAAGGCTTGAGAAATGGTGGTAGGTTCGGGTCGGTGGGTGGAAGGCTGGGTATTGAGGGTAAGCTTGTTAATGGGTTTGTGAATATTATTTTTGGCACGAGTTGTCATGGGGTGAGAGGTAGGCAATGTAGGGGGAATATGGGATAGTGTGAAGGTGTCGGGTGGGGGATGAGTGGTGATTAGGTGTGATTATGGGGATGCTATAAGTGGTGAAGATTGAGATGGCTGGGAAACAGAATTTGTATTAGTTGTAGTTTGTTGTTGTGTGGAATTAACAGGGATTAGCTTTGGGATCAATTGATGTATTGGGTCAAAAGAAGTCATTGGGGGAGCAGGTTGTTGGATAAATGCATCATGTGGGAGGGTAGTAGTTAGGGGGGCTAATGACGAGGTCACAACAAGCTCTTTGTGGGATTGAATTAAATCCATGGGAACCCAAGCATTTGGATGGCCAAAGTCACGTGAAGTGGTGGATGAATCAGATAAAGTTTTAAAAGGGAAAACTTCTTCTACAAACCGAACATGACGTGAAACATACATATGTGAGGTGTGTGGATCATAGCAGAGGTAAGCACTTTGTGTTAATGAGTATCCAAAAAATACGCATGGTTTAGTCTTACGATTCATTTTATTAGAAGCGTAAGGTCGTAACAACGGATAACAAAGACATCCAAAAATGTGAAGTTTAGAATAGTTTGGAGCAGTACCAAAAATCTTTTCATACGGAGAGACCATATCAAGTGTTGGTGTAGGCATTCGAATGATAAGATAAACAGCTTTAGCAAATGCATATGGCCAATAAATTAGAGGAACTGAAGCTTGAGTAAGGAGTGTAAAACCGGTTTCAACTATATGTAAGTGGCGTATTTCGGAAAGACCATTGTGTTCTGGGGTATGAGGAGGAGTAGTGTGATGTGATATACCTTGTTCAGCCAAAAATGAAGCGAGAGCCGTGTATTCTCCACCATTGTCACTATACAGCATTTTGATATAATTGCCAAAGTATTTCTCCACAATTGCTTTAAATCGCTAAAACACAACCGCGACATCTGATTTTTGTTTAAGTGTATAAAACCAAATATATTTGTTAAAATGAACAACAAATAATACATAATACTTGGAGCTATTAAGGGTGATTTTATACGTTTTATAAGGATATATTTTATATCAATTTCCCCCATATGCGTATGTTTTTCATAGAAATCGAGCTTTATATTGAAATATTGAGCAAATGAGTTTTAGAAGTATTAAAGTGCAAAATCGAGCTAATTATGTGATTTTATTGGATAAATATCTTTAGATGTAAGATGTTACATTTTGCATGTTTTTATCGTGATGTAGGTACGCTTGCATGAGGTAAAAGAGGATTAAAAGATGATCAAGTCGGATTTAATTGATGAGAAAGAGATTAGGATGGAATTGGCTAGAAGAAAAGAGATAAAGTTGAAGATTTCTAATTTGGATCACATTGAATGACGTCCAAGTCCGTCTCGAGTTGGACGGGCGTCCATCAAAGTGAAGCAAGCGTCCAGTGAAAAAAGTTGATTCGAGAGAGTTTGGGCCATTGAAGTGGGCGGGCGTCCAACAAGACCGAACAGCGTCGGAAGGAATGGGCGGGCGTCCATCACCGACTTTATTTTCTATAAATACCAGTAACTTTGTAAACCCTAGGACATATAATTTTACACAACCGCATACTTAGAAAACCTAATTTGAGATCAAGTCACCTCGGCCGGTGAGCCTTGGTGCTTGGCGGCCGAGGTGTTTTTTTTTTTTTATTTCCGTTTCTTGATGTCTTGATCTTTGAATGCTTGAAATTTGAACATGTTCAAGCGATTTGAATCTTTTCCATCAGGTTTTTCTATTTCCAATCTGAGTTTATGTTGTGATTTTAATTCAAAGTTGTTATCTTTTCTTTGATTATTTGTTATGCAATCGAAATCGAAAGATGAATTGTCATTGATGTTTACCGTATGACGAGAGTCGGTGTAAACCTTAGATCACCATAGGAAAGATTGGATTTTTAACCTTGACATAACGAGAGTTGATAGGTTAGATATCTAGGTTGCTAGATTGAGAGATCTTACACCTTGTTTTGAGAGCGTCAATCTTATATATCGAGAGATGAGAGATTGATAGACGAATTATCTACGAGAGTAGGAATTCATACTTTTGATAGGTGAACCACAACTTGAATTAAATCATCATAAGATAGTTTAGAGAGGAAATTGAGGGTTGCGGGATCGGTGGATTATTGTTTGTTCATTGTTTAATCACCATGATCATTGTCTTGTTTATTTTCTTTGTAGTTTAAATTTTATCTTTGTTCGCAACAATGTCTTCCTGGCATTGGACTGACAATCCTCTGTCCAGTTTATTTTTCGTTTTTTAAGTTTAGGTTTAGTAATAATTAGTAGTAACAATCTTAGGAAAATTAATGAACTAGATACCCTGATTCCCTGTGATCGACTCCGGTATTAATCGCTATACTACGATCCCTACACTTGGGGAATACCGGATTATTTTTATTACTTGTTTGTTTTGTTAGATAAAATCCGTGACAGGAGCCATCAGTAGAAAGAATAGGCGAAGTCCATACATCTGAACCACATCTAATGGTCGGGTTGACTTTAAAGTCGATTGCGAAAAGGACAATTTATGTGATTTATTAGAAAGACAAGCATTACAGTGTGTGAAAGTAGAATTATTTTCGGTACTTAATGAATGTTTGTGAACAATAGAATGAAGAATAGAGGTAGACGGATGACCGAGGCGCGGTGCCACGCTTCTTTGGATGCTTTGGTATGGCAAAAGGCAAGCAACGGCGGAGTAGGCCATCCGTAAAGGCCATTATTAGTAGGGCCTTGCATCAAACATTGTCTGTCCGGATATCTTTAACTATGAATTTAGATGGGAAAAATTCAATGGTAACATCATTAGTACGGAAAATTGAGAAACGATAAGAGGTTTTTAGACATTTGTGGCACACAAAGAACATTCTTTAGTTGAAATTGAGCGGAAGGAGAAAGTAAAGAAATTGAACCGATATGGGTAATAGGTAGATTATTTCCATCTCCAACTATTATATCATCAACGCCTTGATATGGGTATGTGTGGATAAAGTGCCAAGATCATTAGCAGCGTGATGCGTTGCTCCACTATCCAACAACCAAGGAGACATGGGTGACCAGCGACATAATACGCCAGGAGGAGATGATGGTCCTTGCGAGCATGAACCAACAATGGTGGGAGATTGTTGGGGACCAAAAGACGGCCTTAAAGTTGTAGCGAGAGAATGAAGACTTAACATCATGACTGATGCTAGTTTGTTGTTGAAGGAATGATATAGAGGATTTGATGAAAATTTAGTAGACATGATTACACGGAGTAAGTGTTAAAAAAATTGTAACTGCATTTATTGTAGCTCCGATACCATAATAGAGATGGAGGAAAGATGATTTATTACTATTGGAATGGTACAATGTACACAAAGGAATAGAATGTTCTAGGCCTACAATCAAGCGTAATCAAAGTAAATAAGGAAATAGTAAATACAATAATGAATACAACAATCAATCAAATAAATCTAGAATATTCTCAAATATTCTACAATATATTGGACCTTATGAGATTACGGAAAGAGTTGGATGATGAGAGTCAACTTTGCTATCATTTCATGAGCATTTTACCCCATATTTGTAGCCTATTTGATGTGATTTTTGGGTATTTAAGTGGTTTTTATAGGCACATTTCACCACGGGTTGAATCACGAGACGATACGACGTTTACGTCCAAAATCTCCATATTTATAGGTGAATCGTGTGTGTTTTATTGGCATTTATCATGCTTGGTTTCCTTGTTTTTGTTTGCTATAGGCACGACGTGATAGAGGGACTGACGAGAATCACAACGGTATGAAAATCATCAAAAACGGAGTTCGTATTAAGAAATTGCGCAAGATTCAAGTTTAGGTGTTCGGGAAAAAGATAAATAGTTTTAATAAAATCGCATTCCGAAACATCAAATATCACACCTAAGGTGTGACGGTGGCTGGTTTTTTATTACTCTTTGCTAATAATAATAATAATAATAATAATAATAATAAAAGAAAAAAGTGAAAAAAAAATCAGCGACCTTAGCTAGAGGGCCCCACGTCTTATGCTGGAGACATTTAATGCGCGAGAATGCAGTCAAGCCGGGTGGACGGGTGCTTTTTCCCTGGTATAGACGTATGCGGACATGGTCCGTGTGGCGAGACACGGACCACATGATCAGATTTAAAGCAAGTTACGATCGTTTCTGTCACTTCACCTCAAAAAACCTCACCACACAATAACTTCCCCGGGTGGACGTCCTGTTATTTTCCTTTCAGTAAATTTTCGGAAATATTATTATGGGGCAATGATGGAGAAGGACAAAAATATTTCATCAATTGAGTAGAAGAACAGTCTTTTGAAACTTTTGCATAAAGGACAAAACTATTTATTCACTGTCGAAATTCATTTGTGTTCGAAATTCACTGTTTAAATTCACTGCCGAAATTCACTGTCGAAATTCACTAATTTTCAAATTTCCTTGTCGAAATTCACTAATTTTAAGGATTCACTTATCAAAATTCAACATCAAAATTCAACGATTTTGGGATTCACCGTGGAGATTCACCGATTTTGGGATTCATTGTTTGTCCTTCTCGCTATAAAAATTATCATGATTGTCCTTCTTCCTATAAAAAATATGTAGCTGTCATGTTACTTAAAAATATTCCAGATTGTGTCTTTATCCCTAATTTTCCTTATTATTATCAGGTCGGCTATTAGTTATATAAATTGCCAACTAAGTCGAATTTTGATACACAGTTTCTACACCACAATTTTATTTTGCAGCAGTTTTTTTTCTTCCCAATGTGAACAATTTAGTTTGATTTTTTTTTTCCTGCAAAAAACTCCTTGGCACAATAGCCATTTATTTATTTTACTTCGTGATTTCTTCACAATGAATTGACGATTCAAGTGATGAATTGCTACAACTTTTATTGGTAATTTTTATTCATCTTTTATCATGTCTTTTTTCAGTTCTTCCATGAATTTTTGTTTTCTTACTTTTATTATGAGTAGCTAAATTTTTGATAGCTAAATTATCTGATGGAATCACGAAATTAATGCCTAATCGATGATTTAGGGATGAGTAGCGTTGAAAATTTTGATCTTTTGAATGTTTTGTGTCCTAAAACTTGAACTTAATGCTATTAGTGGAGTTGCGCGAACCATTAATTTATCAAACACACGAACTTTATAAATGTATTTTGCAAGGGAGCTGAGTGTGCGAAATAGAGTTTTAGGAATGTCATTCACGAACTAGTCGAGTTTTTCGCAGCCTGTTCCTTGGTAAGGTTTGTTCTAGCTAAGCCGTGAACTCAGTGGATGCGGAGCATCTCACATTTTTAATCATATTGGGTCAATTAAATCCCCTAGAAGGGACTGTTGAACCGAATATAGGGTAACTAGGTTGTGGTATTAGCGCCTAGGGACTAGTTTAGGAGATTGCACCCGCAACACATTCTCTAGAAGCTATTGGTTGGTTGATAGGTTAAGGCTCATCCTTAGTGGTTCGGTAAAGGTGTTAAGAGTGGTGTTCTTGATCATAGTTTAGCTATTCAGTTTATCATATATTTTAAAGTTATAATTTTTATTTCTTTCTCTAGTTATAATTACCTTTCTCAATATTTGTGAGCTAAACTAAATCGACCGTGATTGTGGTACTTGGCGGTTCCTCGTAGGATATGACCTTGCTCGTCGTTGTAGTACAATCGACCCGGTACTCTGCCGGTTAAAGTTGGTTTGCTATAATTTGGCCATCATTGGACCTTTGGCATATAAGCTTAAGTTACGGAATCAATATCAAGAGTCCATAATGTGTTTCATGTATAGATCGATGTTGAAGAAGTGTTTGTCGAAGAGTGATGTTGAAACCGTAGTGATCTGGAAGTTCTTCAAGATAATCTTGCTTATGATGAGAAACCGATCAGGATTTTGGACCGAAAAGAAATGAAGATTAAGAGATGATTGATCCCTTTCGTTTTGGTGCAATGGAGCAATCATTCACCGAATGAAGCCACTTGGGAAGTGGAAGACGACATGATCAGCGAGTTTCCATAGTTTTTAGATTTATCAGGTATGTTCTAGTTTCGAGGACGAAACTCCTCTCAAGGGGGAGGAATGTAATATTCCGGTTTTCGGAAAGAAGCGGAGCGTGTCATTTTGCAGCGAAATATTATTATTCTGACTTATTTTATTGGAGTTAAGTTTTTGAGATAAATGTATATATATTTTTTAAATTTATAAATATATTTTTAGAGAAAATCTGATTTTTAAGGGTAATTAAGGAAATAGATTATTTCGGGAAAAACTTATTTAAGAAAAAATAATTCCCATTATGTGTAAAACCTATTAGAAAATCAGATTTTTCACCTCCTAATCTCATTTCCTGCGCATAAGAGCAAGGAGAAAGGGCTGAGAGACATTTTCAAAATTATGAGTCGTTCTCAACCGTTTTCAGATTCGAGTAGAGCATTGGAATCGTAGTAAGGAGGACGTCGTTTCAGCACTAGAAAGTTGGAGCTTTTCTCGAGGTATGATTTTTGACCTAGCTACTATTTTTGGATGAGTTTGATGGATCAAAACTCATGCCTCTAAATAGTCTCGTTATGTTAGAAGTTTATGATCGATTCTAATGCGGTCGGATTGTTCATATAGGTTTCTCTGCAAAAAGGTGTTCATTTCAAAGCAGATTTTACGAGGATTTGGACTTGGATTGACTTGCTAAATGGTAAGAATGTCTTCTTACACGTTAGTTATAGCTTACAGGGGTTTAATTCTGACGATTTTTATGTTTTGGATGTTAGAATTCATTCTCTGAGTTGTTTAAGAATCATAGGATGTTATGGTCCTATAAAGGTCAAGTTTTTCTGCTATTTTCTGAGTATATTGATGTTGAACAAGTTTGAGAATGATTAGGGATCGATTAGGGTTCAAAAACTGAGTTTTTAGGAAGTTGCCGCGCTCGGTGCGGGCGCACCAAGCCTAGTGGGGACGCACTGGAGGACCTGAAGCTGAATTTTTACATTCAGAGAGTTAGTGCGGGCGCACCAGACCCGGTGCAAGCGCACTGGAGCCCAGTACGGGCGCACCAGACCCAATGTTGGCGCACTAGACGAGCAGAATTGGAGTTTTTACATACAGAGGCTTAATTAGTGTGTGCACACTGAACTCAGTGTGGGCGCATTGGACCTCCTTTTTGATGTATAAGATTATTTTAGCTATGATATGATTTTTAAATGTTATTCTTGAATCTTATAACATTAATTAAGCTTGAACAAGCCTCGATTGAGCTTCCGATCCATTCAGTTTCGGCACTGGATGTACTCTTAAAGGGAGTTGAAGTTTGGATCCGTCGGAAAGGCATGAAGGGGCTTGTGCTTTGATGCATTAGACTTCATCAATGTATGTGTACTTGATAGGTTGTGATGTCTAGCTGTCTAAGGGAGGGAGTAGAGTTGATAAGGTGAGCTTTGCCTTGAAAACACTTAGGTGGCTAGATAACAACGAATAATAATTACATAAGTGTAGTAAAAGATAAAACGTCATTTATTCACGGTCAGGCACCAATTCATATCGGCGATGTGATACGTTCATAAAAGGTGAACAACGCTACTGGTTCAAAAGGCTGAAGGGTAGTTGAGGAAATTCATCGATTGTATATGCATACCGGGGAGATCCTGGGACAATCGGTGCTAATGTAGTTGGAAGTATATTTTGTGATGGATACGCATCATGCATAGTGCCCTTGAGTAATGATGTAACCAAGATAAGTTAAGCTAGAAACGTATAGTCATGACATGTTGATGGATATGGAATGAACCTTAGAACGAGTCGGTCTCATAAAAATAATTATTATAATAAAACTTATTAAAGAGCCTTACTTAATTTGTAGCTTCTACTTCTTACTATGTACAATGTACTTACCTCAAATGCATGTTTATTTATGTGTTTGGGGGAGAGAAGATGAATAGGTAAATCCGGAGCTCGGGGAGGACTTTGATGACGACGTTTAAGGACGCTGGACTTGAAGAGTTTATTTATTCTTGCTTTCATTTATAATTTACAATTGTTCGGAAACGTTGTAATTTTTCTTTTAGTTTTCCTTTGGAGATTTTGGTACGTTTTGGGTTCGTTTGTTTTCTAATGCAATAAATGTTACATTTCTCTCTTTAGATATTGAGTTTCTATTCTTGGTTGTTTAAAAAAATTACGCGAGCCTTTTCGCTTCCGTTTTGCTTAACTCGATACGACGTAGTAGAGACTTACGTATAAAGTGGAATTTATTTTATTTTATACGTGCCGAACGTTCTTTTTCCGGATAATAACTCGATGTTCGGGAACGGGGCGTTACATTGGGGCTCTTCTAAATGACTATTTTCCCGAACTTGGGCAATTAGGCTCCGGTACCAGTTTGTTAGGATCGATCGAACCGCAATTTGTAGCTCTTAACGACAATTACAGAAAATAAAAGAGATGACAAAATGAAACAAGGAAAAGTTTTATAACACTTTGGATACATCAATACAAGCAAAAGCGAAAACGATTAAATATTCGACACACACGCACGCATGCACGAGAGCTTCACCGGCCATTGGAGCAGTATATTATAATGCAGATGAAAAAAGAAAATGGGACAAACATAAAAGACATATATGCGCGCATATATATGTTTTACTACATAACGGAATATTGAATAAGGTAGTTAGTGAATCTGGAGCCAACAAAGATGGTGAATGGATTGGTCTCTTGAATAGCACCAATCAAGTAGTTGGGAAATTGTGGTGAAACATCTTTCTTTATCAACACCCGTCCAAACGAATTGAATTTATAAGCGATTGGTGTCGTGATTGATGTCTGCGCGTCTACCATAATGACAGGAACCCAAAAGTCTCCAAGTGTAGATGCCCTCATTATTTTCAATGGGGCACCAGGCAGGGTTAGTAGAACCTCAGTTGTTTTTGCTTTGGGGCCTTTAATGTGGTACTTGATAATGTTTTTAGCCCCAACTTGGGGGATCAACACGAATGTGCCATCAATACTCAAAGCAGGGCCTGATGGGAATGACAGCCCCGATACTAAAACCGTCACCTCTTTCGTCCTAGGGTTATATTTGATTAGTCGTCCTGTTGAATCGGTAGCCCTGGCCAGCTGCGTAATATTCCTGTAAAATCAATCAAAATATGCAGTTTCGATGATGAACTTGTTTCAACCACCATTGATCTATCTTGATTTTTTTTTTTTGTAAAGAAAATATATGTACGTGTATATGTATATATGTATATGTATGTACCTGTAATCCAACGTCTGGCTAGCGTCTATGAAATAAACGTCGCCAGTTTTGGGATCGACATCAACATTAGGTAATAGCTTCAACGGTAGACCAGCAGCTGTGTTGGTAATGAGTGTAGCAAGACCGCCTTGATTAATGTCTATTGAGAAAAGACCGAGATTCACATCAACCGCATACATAATCTGGTTCCGCTTATCAATGGATAATCCAAACACCTTCCCACATATTGGTGCCAAATTCGGGTCGTTATTACCATCACAGAGCGCCAGCCTGGGCGTACGTACGTGCGTGTAGACAGTGAGACAAATTCATCAATCATTAAACCCTATCTATGATCGACTTTTAAAATGAAATCAAAACTATATATATATTTATGTACATACCTATTTGATGAAGTATATGCAAAGTCTTCAAAACGTCCGTCCTTAACATGTAACTTTAAGACTCTTCCGTCGCTTATGGTGACATAGGCAATATCTGGGTTAATTTTGTCGAATGCAATCGAATCAGGGCCGAAGGCCGGTGAAGGTAGATTAATTTGCCTACTGACTAGGTATGGATCAAAATTATCAAGAAATGCAGAAACTGAATTCAGAAGGACAATGACAGTCATGGAAGTACTCAAAAAAAGTTTGGCCATAGCTCTGAAAGCCCCTAAGTTTAGTAGAGGTTATTGTATTTTGTATTATGTATGTAGTAATATATATTCAAGACTGAAAGAACTCTTTATATATATATAGCCAAAATAAAGGGAAACCGCATCTTCTGTAAAGTCGTATTTACGTTCGTTGGATCTTGTGTAGCTTTCCTTGTTATATTATAAAGGCCATGCGGAATTTTCTATTAATTTTCACGGTAACTTTATTCTAAAGTCTCTTTGCTAATAAGTACCGCCTCCACCCCGGTTCCAAAATGTAAGTCGTTTAGGATTTTGAATTTGTCCCAAGATCTAAATCCATTTAGATAACCAATAAAAAATTTATTATATTTTTCTCTTTTTACCCTCATTTATTATGTACTCAATCACTTTTTAATTACTTTGCATTAATAACGGTCAAAGATCACTTTGGTCTTTTTCATCAAAATTAACGACAAATAACCAATTTAACCAACATTCTTAATATGTGTTAAAAAACTGAAACGGATTTACATTTTGGGATGGAAGTAGTAAAAGTTTTTCTATCTTTTTAGGGAGGGGCGGGGGGGGTGTCATTCAATATTTGGGAAAATATTATATGGTCGGCCGGAGCTTGACGCCATTAGAAAATTTATAACGATCTAGAATTTTAAAGGACAACAAACGATCGGACTGTTGGACAAGAAACATGTGCTATTTCGTTTCCAACTTGAAGAAGACTACATCAGTTTTGTAATGGTGACTTAAACTATGCATAATAAATTTGGTCAGTTGGGTGGAATACTCAGTTGAGTCTGGAGGAAGCTTGTGGTCTGGTCAGCACAGCAGTGGGCTGCTGCTGAGTCTGGTGTTCACCTGAAAGAAGTCAAAAAAGTTGATCATCTGCTGAGTCTGCTAAGTTGGTTCTCAGCGTTATTTGGGGAACACGTTTGCATGGTTTTTCTGTATTTGTCAAGTTTCTTATGGGGTATTTCATTCATTATCTGGTTTGGCTGTTAAGGCGGTTAGGGTTAAGCCCCCAAGGCCTATAAATACCATATGTACTGCATGTAAATTGTAACTTTTCTCGTGATAATAAAATAATCCTCGTTTGTCCGTGGAGTAATCGGCACATTTCAGGAAACCACGTTAAATCCGTGTTCTTCTTGTTTCGGTACTTGTTGTTTGTTTAATTTCTGATCTTACTCACAATCACCATCACTTCCTGATCGATTCGTCATAACATGTTTTTTTCGCGTTCTTTTTGAAAAGTAGGAAATAAACCGATGTCGATTTTTAAATGGACTTTTGATTTTCATGTACATATGGAACCATCAATTGTTCCTTTTGTGGATTTCTCTACTTAAATTTTCAAATCCATTTAATGCATAAAGAATTTGTTTCTGCTTTGGCATCATCTTTTGGGAACCCTCTTCGACCACTGATATCCTACTACCGAATTAAGAAATCCATCAGTAATTGGAGTTCAAATTAAGGTTGATATTCTAAAGCGTCCCCTATTAGATATTGAAAAATATGATTTTTATTCACACTTTCAATTGACTGTCTGTGCATACAGTATTTATAAGTACAATTGAGTATTCTAGAGCCTATCTAGGAGTATTCAAATATTTACGGTTACAATAATAATTACAGATAAATATTTTAAATTACAAATTTAAATACAAATCTAATATTCTATCACCACCCCTCAAGTTGGCCGAGGTCGGAGGCCTAACTTGTCACGCTGAAGTTGAAAGAGAGGTCGGGGAAGAGATTTGGGGAGACAGCCAGCTAACTGGTCCTGAGAATGAACATGTGTGATACGCAGTGTAATATCCCGACTTTTCATAAAAGGGTAAAATAGTCATTGGGTGTATTTACTACGACCTAATTATTATTTATCCTATTTATTTAATTAAAAGGATTTAGTTATTATTTAAAATGAATTTAATTAATAACTATTAAAAAGGAAATTATCCCAAAATATCTTATTTTGGTGTTACACGATATTCTGAAAAAAAAGGGGGATGGAACGGCAATCTGAAGGAACCAACGCAGAAGAAAAACAAAATAAAAGGGAGAACCGTGTGATCAATCCGTTCACCTGTTCAAGATGCCGCAGGAGAGAAAAGTGATCAGCGCGAGGAGACGCAACTTTGAAAAATAACATCTCTCAATTTCGTAAGTTTTCGATTTAGCCCTAGTTTTTGGTATTCGTAGAGTTCGATTCTTCAAAAATTCGTATCTTTCAATCCGTAGCTCTGTTTCGCAGACATGAGTAGTCGAAACGATCGTCTTGGAGCGTAGAATAATCTAAAAATAGTTTCGCAGCAATTAATCCAGGTAATCTGCAGTTTTATGCACTTTTTCAGTTTCGTTTTTTGCTAGAAAATAGGATTTTAGGGTTTCTTGTTGATCAAATAGGTTTTGGGGTTGAGGATCAACAGTTGTTGCAGTTTCTTGGTGTTTTGCTTTCAGTTTTGCTGGAAATTAAGGTAAGAGGCTCTTCCTAATGAGTAATTATAGTTTTATAATGATAGGTTGAGTTTTGGTGTTGTTTGGTGATAAAATTCATGCTAAGTTGTACTTAATAAGATGTGATATGTTTTGGTATATTTGTGTTGAGTTTTAAATTTATATTTTTTTTTGATCTAATAACATTAAATGAAAATGAACAAGCCCCGATTGAGTTTCTGATTCGTTCAGTTAAAACACCGAATGTACTCTTAAAGGGAGTTGAAGTTCGGATCAGTCGGAAGAGCATGAAAGGGCTTGTGCTTTGATGGATTAGTATTCATCAATGTCATGTAATTGCTAGGCCTTGTCCGTGTCTAATGGTCTAGGAAGAGAGTAGTATGTGTGAGGGAGATTACTTGAAAACACTTAGGTGGCTAGTTAACAGATGTATATTAATTACATATGTGTAGTAAAAGATAAAACGTCACTTATTCTCGGTTAGGCACTCTTTCATATCGGCGATGTGATACGTTCATAAAAGGTGAACAACGCGGCTGGCGGCCTATAAACGGTGAATGGCGGTGGAGGAAATTCATCGGACGTATCGCATACCGGGAGACCCGAGCTAATCGGTGCTAATCACCGTTAGTTAGCAAGTATATCTTCAGTCGATGAGCGCCATGCGTAGTGTCCTTGAGTAATGATGTAACAAAGATAAGCTAAGCTAGAAATGTTTAGTCATGACATGTCGATGGGCATGGATTGAACCACTAGATTGAGTCGGTCTCATAAAGATAATTAATAATCATAAAAATACACTTTCGTTGTATAACTTAGTTATTCATTAGCTTCTCACTTTTACTAAGTACTTTGTACTTACCTCCTTTGCATTTTCTTTTGTATGCATTGTGGGGTGAGAAGGCGAACAGTTGATCTCGGTAGATGGCGACTTTTGAAGGCTTTGAGGTCTTGACGAAGTTTTAGTTCATTTTCCTGTAAAGGTTGTACTAGACTAGTTGTATTTATTTTCTTAGACTTGTTGTACTTCTACTTTTAAGACCTCGTATTGTATAAGTCTTTGGGTTTTTTCATCGTTGTAATTTAACTATCCATCTTTAGTATGGTTAATTTCTATTCTTAGTAGCATTTATGTTTTACCCGAGTCTTTTTAGCTTCCGTTTGCTTTTATTTGATACTGACGACGTAGAGGCTTGCGTATAATATTAGATTTATTTAATGCTATACTGCGCTTGACGTTTCTCTTCCGGATAAGGGCTCGGTATCCGGGAGCGGGGCGTTACAGTTGGTATCAGAGACGAAGCGTCCTTTCTTTCCTATGCTTCTTCCCTCGAAGATTGGATTTCTTTAGACCTTTTAGAACCTTTCTGATCTCTCTTGTTCTTGGTGGTAAATTCTCGTAGGATTAGGAATCCTTAGAACGTGGTTGAGTTGCACTAGGACCAAGTGAAAAGTCTCCTTAGGTGAAGGTTGAGTTTTAAGCTCATATCTCTTTGTGATCCTCTTAAGTTTTGTTCCTTTCGAGAACCCTTACTAGGATCCCTCTTTCCTTTTGGAATCTTCGAATCTTTCTCTTTTTTTCTTTCTTTTTGAGGTTTTAATGCTTTCGTAATGCTACATTTGGTTCAAATCACTTCCTTGTAACTTGGTGTTATGCAAAATGAGTAAACGATTTTGTTCACGTTTCTACATATCATGTTATATCATTTTTTTTGTTGTTCTAAGAATTCTGTAAATTTTCATCCACATAGAAAGTTGTCTTATATACAATTTCTCTCTTTACATCAATTTAGTTTTCAATATGGATTGTTCACAAATTGTTTAACATGAAGGGGTACTCTGTTCAGAAAATTCTGCAGCGGTACTCTTACTTATCATTCTGTTTTGAATAAGCTAAACACCAGCAAATGACTTGGATTTTTGATATGTTGTAGAAAACATCCTGTACCATAATTTTTGTTTATGAACCAAGTGCAAATTCGTTTTTGTTTGAGCACAATCTGCAACACACGACAGTTGATGAAGTCCAGAAAATTTTTGACAGCTTATAGCAGTAGATGAAAAGAATTATTTTGACCGACCTATGGCTTCCCAAAATTTTTCATTTTTGAGCATCATATGTAAAACTTATATACTCACAGATTTTCTCTTTGCCTCATGTTCAAAATCAGTTCGCTTTGTTTTGTGCAGATCAATTATTTCGTGGCTTATGTATGCACCGAATTTCTCAAAACCATTTAAGTCTTCTAGTCAAGGAATGATAGATGTCTTTCTTTCACCCTATAGGTTATAGAGTAGTAGGTTACAGGAGATGAGAATACTTTGATTTATCTGATTCTTAAGCTAGTTGTTACCCAGGATAAGAAGTTTGGTAGGTAGAGACTAGGTGTTGTCGTTATAGTGCTCCTCGATTGCAAGAAACGATTGCGTGGTGATTTTCCAATCTTATGTCTTCATCAATAAGGTTCTCTTTTATAATCATCTAGTTTCCTACTTGGTTATTCCGATTTCAAATGTTTCTTATCCATACTAATTGTAACTCATGCTCTCAGTTAAATCCTCCATTTGAAACTTGTGAAACTCGGTAAAAGTCTCTTATTGCGCAGTTTTGTTTTCCAAGTGTGTACATTCATTTGATGTGCCTTATTTTTTTAAAGATGTTTTCATCGTGTCAAATGCTTGATTTAAGAAAAATAAGTTTCTCATCCTTCGAACTATTTGAACTGACAATTGCATATCCTTCCAACCATATCATGTTTAGCTATTTTGGGGCAACGCACTTTTGCATCCTAGTGATTACCCTTAATGCATCCCTTACAAGATGTTTTAGTACATACAAATTTTTGTTTAAAGACTCGACTCTACAAATCCTCCGTTTTCTCTTTTTGCTATAGCTTGGTTTATGTTTACCGAAATTCTTTGACCTTTGCTTTGCTTGAGATGGTTCCACACGAACTCCATATGTAAATTTTATCCTTTAAAAGTACTCCTCAGTCGTTTCAACTCATAGTGTTAAAGGTCTCTTACTTTGGCACATACTTTTCATTGTCCTCGTGTTTGGATTTACCCAACATGAGTGAATGCTTTTTTTTCCGTGTTTTCCCTTCAGGTTAAACAACTTACCGTGTTCCAAAAATTCTGCAAATTTTCAAAAAAGTAGATTACTGTCTTATCTACAACTTCTCTTTTTACATCAACACGATAATCGTTATGGATTGTTCAGAAAAATCATGTTTATGCTGGACACTCTGTCCAGAAAATCTGCAGCAGCACCTTCACTTCTTCTTCCGTTTTGAACAGGTTAAACACCTTCAATTGATCTGAATTTTTGATATGTTGCAGACAAAACTTTTATCTACAGCTTTTATTTTGGAATTAAGTTCAGATTCTTTTTCGTTTGATCTCGATTTGCAAATCAACACAGTGTTTATTAATCTGGAAATTCTGGCAGCTTGTGCAATCGTCAGAAATAACTGTTTTTGACCAACTTATCTTCATTCAAAAATTCTAATATTTTTATATCACCTGGAAAACTCCAGTATATAAATCTTTTCTCTTTGGATCGTGCTCAAATTCCCCTTTGTTTGTTCTGTACAAAATGATGATGTCAGATCCAGAGTAAAAATCCTACACAGCAACCTAAAAGGAATTTCCACCTCTTTGACTTGGGGTTAGGGCTAAGAGGGTAGTAAGTTATGATTGTCCTGTTTAGGAGTTCCTCGAAGTTTGATCTCCTTCTGAGTTAAACCTTTTAGTAGGATACTTGTAAAGCTAACGTTATAATTTCTTTTTCAGATTTAAACAAGAACCAAGATTTTATCCTCCAGCATGCCATGTTTGATGTTCAGACCCTTTTCGTGCCCTTTTGTAATTATAATTTTCTGGTAACTTGTTTCTCATGTAATCCCTCACTTGCGATTTTTTTTTAACTCGACACATCCACTCCGCTTGTTGTCATGAATCACCTCAGAAACAAATTCTCTTCAAAATTCTACATTGTTGCACTCCCATCATTCATTTCAAACTCAAATTTGACTAAGCCTTCTGATGTCATAATATTTTTCTTATTTGTGTTCATTCTCAGCTCCCCTCCTAAGGGTAGTGTCGATGTTGTAAACTGTATGTTCTTTTAAGGTATGCATATCTCCTTTTGCCGGTCGAATTTTTAAGCCTACCATGACATTCCTTTTCAGTTACTTATCTTTAACCTTCTAGCAATTTATGCTAAACTAGTTTCAAGCAGAAGGTAGACCTTTTCAAGATGCCTTCCGAACCTATCTAGCCAACCAACATTTGAACTCCAAAACTTCTATTGAATTTCAATCCAGTTAATGTACCTCGTACCATTCAGTTTTAATTCTCTTTCGTGGCCATTTAGAGCCAAGAACGACCCGAGATATGCCTTTTGATTTTTCCATCCTCTGCTTTGGCATTTCTATTCCAATTTTGTTACACCGTTGAAAGTCTATTTTATTTTAACCTTGAGCATTTATTCCTTGGCAGTGTACTTTTCCTCTCGAGTAGTGCAACCTTGAATCTTTGATTTGAATCATCAATAATCGTTTAAACTTCCTTTGAAAGTTCGAATTAATTCTTGGAAATCAAACCTTATCCAAAAATTCTTAAGTGTCATTTCCTCTTCACTTAAAAATCTTGCTTACCGCTTACTTATTCAAACTTTGATATTCCCTTACAATTCATTGAGGGAATTTCTATTTCTATTAAATCCTAAAATAACCTCTCTTTGACTATTGCAAACTTGGCCACTTCTTGGCAAGTGTTTATTTTATTCTCGACCTTTCCGGTGTACTCGTTTTGTCTCCATGGCTCCTTCCATGTTGAGATTCTTGCTCTCTTTTGATTTCTATCTTTTAGTCCATCCGGTGCTCGACCTTGCACCTTTACCTTGATTTCTGTTGTGTGATGTTGCCTTTAACGTCTCCACTTTCTCAAGGCTTATATGAAAGCTTATTACCTTCCTTTCAAGTTGCCTCTGAAGTCTTTGTAGACCACCGTATCTTGCAGAATTTCACTCTCTCAAAAGAACTTCATCTGCAAGGTGTTCTTTTGTTTTCCTTATGGTGGCTATCTTTTGTATTATGATACAGTGCCTCATTCTTCATTATGGAACCAACTTCGACTTTCATCAGCACGGGATCATCTTGTTTTACTTGTAACCCAAGCAACCCGCCTTATTTCAAGTGCACTATGTCTTCCCTTGGCTTACCTAGTTGACATACCACCCTGGTACCTAACTTCTCACTTTTCAATTTTATTTATTTTCCAAGATAGCCCTAATTGGCACGAGAATTGGATCAGACCGTCAAAGGGAAAGTATGGCAATGCATGTTCTCCACCCACAGGGAGTCTCAGAAGTCCTTCAGCTGGGATCCTCGTAGCTCTTTAGCAAGCTTGTGGTGCGATGATGGAAGTTGAGATCGAAAGAAGTCAAGTGTGCCAGAAGTGTAGTTTCGGCTGGGAAGATTCAGCTTTCCGAGTATAGGGCAGCAGGAGCAAGCAAAGAGTGTTGAACCGATGATTTCAAGATTCGAGGCAATTGATGAGTTCGTGAAGAAACAAGACAAAGACCCAGTTGTCTCCGGTTACAAGTGAGTGGCTGGAGCCCAACCAGCCATTGGTCACGTGTTAGATGAAGATAGCAACCGTCGGCATCGGAATCGGCTTTGGGTTCCGAATGCGGAAGATTGTGACGGACAATGAAGAATGAAAACCTCGAGATGGCAATTGTAGTTCATCTCGGAGCGACCAAGATGTACAAGAGTTGAAACAGTACTACTGACGATCTTTCATGAAGATAGAGATAGAAGAACGTGAGTTTTCTAGGATGAAGTGGAGCGACGACAAAATACGAGACCAGAGTTGATACGTCAAGGCAACGTGAAGATTGAAGTGGATCGTCGCAACCTCAAGTTGGCTTAAGACAAGCAAAAGAGTTGGGAAGATGGAAGAAGAAGAAGACTGTACGAGTTAGGAGACGAAACGCTTTGCAAAGTCCAGAGTTCAAGTACCTCTCGGTTACATTCGAGTTTCGAGGACGAAACTCCTCTTAAGGGGGAAGGAATGTAATATCCCGACTTTTCATAAAAGGGTAAAATAGTCATTGTGTGTATTTACTACGACCTAATTATTATTTATCCTATTTATTTAATTAAAAGGATTTAGTTATTATTTAAAATGAATTTAATTAATAACTATTAAAAAGGAAATTATCCCAAAATATCTTATTTTGGTGTTACACGCTATTCTGAAAAAAAAAGGGGATGGAACGGCAATCTGAAGCAACCAACGCAGAAGAAAAACGAAATAAAAGGGAGAACCGTGTGATCAATCCGTTCACCTGCTCAAGATGCCGCAAGAGAAAAAAGTGATCAGCCAGGAGACGCAACTTTGGAAAATAACATCTCTCAATTTCGTAAGTTTTCGATTTAGCCTTAGTTTTTGTATTCGTAGAGTTCGATTCTTCAAAATTGCGTATCTTTCAATCCGTAGCTCTGCTTTCGCAGACATGAGTAGTCAAAACGATCGCCTTGGAGCGTAGAATAATCTAAAAATAGTTTCGCAGCAATTAATCCAGGTAATCTGCAGTTTTATGCACTTTTTCAGTTTCGTTTTGCGCCGGAAAATAGGATTTTAGGGTTTCTTGTTGATCAAATAGGTTTTGGGGTTGAGGATCAACATTGTTGCAGCTTGCTTGGTGTTTTGCTTTCGCTTTTGCTGGAAATTAAGGTAAGAGGCTCTTCCTAATGAGTAATTATAGTTTTATAATGATAGGTTGAGTTTTGGTGTTGTTTGGTGATAAAATTCATGCTAAGTTGTACTTAATAAGATGTGATATGTTTTGGTATATTTGTGTTGAGTTTTAAATTTATATTTTTTTTTTGATCTAATAACATTAAATGAAAATGAACAAGCCCGATTGAGTTTCGATTCGTTCGCTTAAAACACCGAATGTACTCTTAAAGGAGTTGAAGTTCGGATCATCGGAAGAGCATGAAAGGGCTTGTGCTTTGATGGATTAGTATTCATCAATGTCTCATGTAATTGCTAGGCCTTGTCCGTGTCTAATGGTCTAGGAAAGAGAGTAGTATGTGTGAGGAGATTACTTGAAAACACTTAGGTGGCTAGTTAACAATGTATATTAATTACATATGTGTAGTAAAAGATAAAACGTCACTTATTCTCGGTTAGGCACTCTTTCATATCGGCGATGTGATACGCTCATAAAAGGTGAACAACGCCGCTTTGGCCTATAAACGGCTGAATGGCGGTGGAGGAAATTCATCGGACGATATCGCATACCGGGAGACCTCGAGCTAATCGGTGCTAATCACCGTTAGTTAGCAAGTATATCTTCAGTGATGAACGCCATGCGTAGTGTCCTTGAGTAATGATGTAACAAAGATAAGCTAAGCTAGAAATGTTTAGTCATGTCATGTCGATGGGCATGGATTGAACCCTAGATTGAGTCGGTCTCATAAAGATAATTAATAATCATAAAAATACACTTTCGTTGTATAACTTAGTTATTCATTAGCTTCTCACTTTTACTAAGTACTTTGTACTTACCTCCTTTGCATTTTCTTTTGTATGCATTGTGGGGTGAGAAGACGAACAGGTTGATCTGGTAGATGACGACTTTTGAAGGCTTTGAGGTCTTGACGAAGTTTTTAGTTCATTTTCCCTGTAAAGGTTGTACTAGACTAGTTGTATTTATTTTCTTAGACTTGTTGTACTTCTACTTTTAAGACCTCGTATTGTATAAGTCTTTGGGTTTTTTCATCGTTGTAATTTAACTATCCATCTTTAGTATGGTTAATTTCTATTCTTAGTAACATTTATGTTTTACCCGAGTCTTTTTAGCTTCCGTTTGCTTTTATTTGATACGACGACGTAGAGGCTTGCGTATAATATTAGATTTATTTAATGCTATACGCGCCGAACGTTTCTCTTCCGGATAAGGGCTCGGTATCCGGGAGCGGGGCGTTACACGCAGCGAGCCATGTTGGACCTGCTCCCGAATGTAGTGATAGTCAATGGCAACATGTTTCATGCGAGAATGGAAAATCGGATTGGAACAGAACTGGGTCGTACCAAGGTTATCACAATAAATGACTGGAGTGTGAGAAGGCGGATAACCCAAATCACGAAGAAGAAAGGAAACCCAAGCAAGTTCCGCAGCAACCGAAGCAACCGAGCGATATTCAGCCTCGGTGGAGGACCGAGCAATGGTAGATTGCTTCTTGGAACTCCAAGAAACGGCATTACGGCCCAAGCAAATAACATAGGCACTCGTGGAGGAGTAGTCATCTTTGTTACCACCACCACCAAGATCGTGAAGAGAAGGCATGTAAAGTAAGGGTGGACTGACGATAAATCTGAATCCCATAGTGAAGAGTGCCGGCAAGATAGCGAAGTATGCGTTTAACATGCGCCCAGTGGACATCAGTCGGACAGTGCATAAACTGAGAAAGCTTGTTGACGGAAAATGCAAGATCCGGACGGGTGAAAATCAAAATCACGCAAACCGCCCAAGACCATACGATAATAAGAAGGATCATCAAGAGGGACGCCAGACTTGGCGAAGAAGCGTAGATATCCGAAGGCGTGGAGTGGCAACAGAGTTAGCCAGTATGCATATTAAGCTTAGTGAGGAGTTCAAGAGCATAGCGTTTTTGAGACAAGAGGCAACCATCAGCATTCGGAAGAACCTCCACACCCAAAAAATAAGATAAAGAGCCGAGGTCCTTAAGAGCAAACCGAGTGCCTAAGAGCCGAATAAAATCCTCAAGTGAGGAAGCCTGATTACCTGTAACAATAAAATCATCAACATAGACAAGAACATACAAAATGGCCGGCCCACGGTGATAAATAAAAAGAGACATATCGGCGTGGGAGTTCCGGAACCCCAAGGAAACAAGAAACCCTTTAAGCTCATCATACCAAGCCCGAGGGGCTTGCTTTAGCCCATAGATGGCCTTGCGAAGCCGACAAACATAGTCAGGATGCTCACTATCTGTAAAACCAGGTGGCTGGGCAAGATAGACAGCCTCATGAAGATTACCCTGCAGAAAAGCATTATTAATATCCAATTGGCGGAGAGACCACCCCTGCGGAAGTGCTAAGGTAAGAACAATACGAACTGTGGTGGGTTTGACCACCGGATGAACGCCTCATAATAGTCAATGCCAGGCGTTGAGTGAACCTTTGGCAACCAGCGAGCTTTATAGCGATCAATCGAACCATCGAAGATTGTATTTGAGATTTAAAACCCATTTTGATCCAATAATATTGTAGGTAGGATCGGACGGAACTAAATCCCAGGTATCATTGCGCATCAAAGCGTCATACTCTTCTTGCATAGCGGTTCTCCATTTAGGATTTTTAAAAGCTTGAGTGATATTGGCTGGTTCAGTATCAGGAGAGGAGAGTTGAGCCGCAAGATTAAGTTTCTGGATGGGCTTATGAATGTTGTTTTGGGCACGAGTACGCATCGGATGAGTGGAGGTGGTGGGGGGAGGGGGTGGAGAGGGGGGGAAGGGGATGGAAGAAGAGAGGCCGAGGGTTGTGGGGAGACAGGAGGAACCGTCGGGGAGGCCGGAGCAGAGTGGGCTGGAGGAGGAGTAGGGATCCAGTCAGAGAGAGGGAAGAGGAGGAGGATGGGAGATGAGGAGGGGAACGAGAGGGGAACACAGTTTCGACAAACTTAACGTGACGGGAGACATATAGTCACGAATCAGATGGATCAAAACAGTAGTAGGCATGCTGAGTTAGGGCATAACCAAGGAAGATGCATGGCTTGGACCGAGGTAGGAGTTTGTGATCTGCATAGGGACAGAGCCAGGGATAGCAAAGACAACCAAAGACACGCAAACCTTGGTAGTTAGGGGGAGAGTGAAAGATGCATTCATAGGGAGATTTCATGTCCAGAACACGGGTAGGCATGCGGTTGATAAGATAGACAGTAGTGGCAAACGCATAGGGCCAGAAGGTCGAAGGGAGAGAAGCATGAGAAAGGAGAGAAAGGCCAATTTCCACGATGTGGAGATGGCGACGTTCAGAAAGGCCATTGTGTTCAGGGGTATGAGGTGGAGTAGTAAGGAAGGAAATTCCGTTCGTGGCCAGATAATCACGAAGAGAGATGAACTCACCACCATTATCAGAATAAAATATTTTAATCGGGACATCAAAGTATTTTTCCACAAGTGATTTAAAACGAAGGAAAGTGGATGCCGCATCAGATTTGCGAGCAAGTGGATAGAGCCATACATAACGAGTAAAATGATCAACAAAAATCACATAATATTTAAACCCATCAAAAGACAAAACCGGGAAGTCCAAACATCGAAAAATATTATTTCAAGGGACGGGAAGATCAGAAAGTAGAATTGCCAAAAGAAAGTTTATGGCTCTTATTTTCAAGACAAGCGAGAACAATGTAACCTAGAAATAGAAGAATGCGGTAAAGAATAAGTTCTAAAAGCAGAATTCAAAATTGGATCAAGCAGGATGACCCAAACGGTGATGCCACACATCGAGAGAGGCTTTATTCGCAAAGCAAAAGCAAGTAAAGGTTGATTCGCCATTCATAGAGTCCATTTTTAAGCTGGACCATGGAGGAGGATGTGATGTGTCCTGGAGATCCTTCACAAGAAATTCATCGGGTAAGAATTCAATGAAATATTATTGTTTTGACATAACTTTGAGATAGACAATGAAATTACGGGACATAGCAGGGACACATAAAATATCATTTAATTGAAAAGACTTAGATAATGAAAGAGGGAGAGAGGAGGAACCGGTGTGAGTAATGTTCAAGGCAGAACCGTCTCCAACTAACATATCATCAGTGCCGAGATATGGCGTGTGCAGAGAGAGATTTTGGAGATCAGTAGTGACATGGTGGGTGGCACCACTGTCCAAGAGCCAAGGAGAGGAGGGGGCCGGAGCTGGAGAGTTCGTGGCGGCATGAACCTGAGGTCGAGGAGACCGAGCTGCGGGATTGAGAGGCTGAACTTGGAAGGTCGGGCAGAATTTGGCGCTGTGACCTTGTGTAGAGCAGAGCTGGCATCGACCAAGATAGGGGCGTCTCGGCCGAGTTGAATTGTCCGGACGAGGGGAGGAGGACTGGGTCTGACCGGAGGCCTGATAATTGCCGGATTGTGGAAAAGTGGGGTCTCGGGGGGACTGAAAATTCGGGTAACCCATGGCCTGTTGAGAGGGGGGCCGCCATCCTTGATTGCTGGGACGAGGGAGAAGCCCCTGGGTCGGTCGGGTGGCAGCAGTATTGGCGGAAGCCGGTGAAAAGTTGCCCGGAGAAGAAGAGGATCAAGCTTTACCTGAAAATTCAACAATTTGTCATGAAGTTCTTCAAAAGTGATAGCCGAATCACGGGCATGAATTGCACGAGCTAGATCAATATATTCAGATCCCATATTATCAAGAATGAGATCAACAAGGTCCTCATGGTCCATGGGTGAACCAAGAAGTGCCAATTCATTGGATTTTGCCTTCACCGCATATAGATAATCGGAGACAGACTGGGTTCCTCGTCGTAAAGCTTTAAGGGATTGTTTGAGCTGCTTGATACGACCCCTGCTTGGTTTGGCAAACATATCATAAAGAGAAACCCAAGCTTCACGGGTCGCTTTCGTTTTAAATTGTCGTAGCTATTCCCGGCGTGAGGGATGCGAATAAGGTTGAAGATGAGTCGATCTTGTCGCTTCTGTGTCCGTATTCGTGATTGGGCCGAGATCGATGAACCTTCGGCAGTAATGGTTTTTGACGGTGCGGTGGTGGTGCCATTGATAAATCCAATTAAATCATACCCTTCAAGCAGAGATTCTATATGAAGCTTCCAGATGGAGTAATTAGAGGAGGAGAGTTTGATTGAGGCTTGGGTGGATGGATTGAAAGCAATTATGGAGGAAGGAGTGATGGTTGCCGGAGTTGATTGGTCAGCCATGAAGAGAGGTGTTGAACAGGAAGAATGGGGAAGAAGACGGCCGGGAAAAAAGGAAAACGGAGAAGAGCTGATGTAAGAAGAGTATTAGGGCTCTGATACCATATTAGATATTGAAAAATATGATTTTTATTCACACTTTCAATTGACTGGTCTGTACAGTATTTATAAGTACAATTGAGTATTCTAGAGCCTATCTAGGAGTATTCAAATATTTACGGTTACAATAATAATTACAGATAAATATTTTAAATTACAAATTTAAATACAAATCTAATATTCTTTCATCCCCCTCCATTCATTTGGATTCAACCCGACCAGAATAATGGATTTTGGCAACCCATTGAGATGATGAATTGCCTTCTTATTGTTGTTTTTGTTGGCATGTCGGTCACAAGGTGACAAGGAGAATGAGTGCTACTAAAACATGGAAACAAGTTTTCCGTCCCAAATTAGCAGGAAATTTGGAAGCAAATTGATGACAAAGAAAAAAATTGACCAGACAGCTAACGAAGAATTGAATTCTACAGCATCCACAAGTCATACCAAATAAAATAGTGATGAAGCCGAGTCTACAAAGATAAAAGAAAGTAAAGAACCTATGGAGAAGACCAATAAGGATTCAGAATCTGATATAATTTTAAAAGAAAAACCAACTGCGGCTAGCTCAAAACCAAATACAACTCAACACGACTTGCCTTCACCAACTCAAAAGGACACTATGACCGAGCAGATGGATTTTTCGATGGATAAAGATAAAGAACTCCTAGAGATCATAACAAAGCAACTCTGTGATGGCAATAGAAATGCTAGCTTGGCACCATGTGGGAAGGTCTTCAGATTATCGGTGGACAATGTCAATAAAATTCTATACGCAGTTGATGCAAATCTTGAACTTTCGTGATAGATATTGCTCTAGGCGGTCTGGTTACACTCATTACAAACAAAGCAGGTGGTCAACAGTTCAAGACATGAACTGGTATTGATGTTGACCCCGTTTCGGGAGACATTTATATATTTCGTAGACACTAGCCTCACGTTCGATAACAGGTACATAGTTTCCTTTTTTGTGGATACAACCATGTAAAATGAGAGTAGTCATCAATAAGCATAGAATAATAACGGTAGCCATGATTAGATGCTATAGGGACTGGCCCCCATAGATCACAACGCAACTTTTCTAAAAGAAATCCAGATCATTTATTATTTTTGTTGAAAGGAAGTTTACAACTTTTGCCCATCTGGCAGCTAACACAAACCCTAGGTTGTTGAATCCAATCACTGACATTAATAAGAGAGATTTTTTTATTTAAAACAAAAACAAATTTTGCATGAGGGTGTCCTAGCCTTTCATGGAAAATGGAAACATGTGCCCTTCCTGACCTAACTGCAGTTAGAGCCTTATTTTGGTCATCGTTTATTGCATATAGTCTGCCCTTTTAGGTTGTTCATTCTTTATGGAATTGAGCACGCAAATCGTGAATAGCTCTTTCTTCATTCAATGGCAAAAGAATCACTATCACGATTCAATTGTTTCATCAATGCTATAGTCTTATCTCTATAAAATTAAATCAAAAACTACCTAATATGGCATTCTCAAAGTTATCCCTTTGATTAAAAGTCTTGGTGTGTACCATCACATTACATCATCTATGAAGCCTGAGGAGAAGGTCAAGAAAGCAAATGTAAGAAGAGGTTGACAATCTAGATTTTCCAGTTTGGAATGTCAATGATGTTCGTCTAGTGTCCAGGCTTTTGGGCACTACGTGCGAATGAAGAAATTGTGCCCATGATATACTCGGAAGATGCCACAACACATCAAATTTGGACAAAGATTAGATGAGAAACCCTTACCACACCTCTTGAGAAGGAAGGTAATCTAAAGAACTTACCATGGGGCTCAAGAAAGGTAACAAATCTATTGTGGAATACTTAAAGGAATTCAAGTATATTTGTGACAACTTGGCGCCCTAGAAAAGCCCGTGTCGATCTACATAGTATTTCAGTTTTCTCATGGATTAGGTAATGAGTATATTAATATAGAACAGCTTATTCTTACTAAACCTTACACCTTTCTTTTAGCCAACTAATTACAGACTTGCAAGGGTATGATCAAAATGTCAAAGCACGCAGTTGAGCAAAAGGCATAACAAATCAAAACAAGCCTACTTCATTCATAGTGGAAGAGAAAGAGGTGGTGGACTAGGTCCTTCAATTTTAGAGGACGTGGTTTTTCTCTAGCAGGCAGGTCTGCTGAACAAAATTCAAATCTACAAGAAGGCAATGCACATGAAACATGTAACAAATCTAGTGAACAACCAAGATTATTAGCCAACATCGGTCCAAGGTGACTTGTCCAATCAGGATGATCAAAAGTACAACCTTAGATCAAGCTAAGCTAGTACAGATTTGACAACAACTCCCAATCTGAAGAAGTTCCAAAGCCATTGCCTGCTATGACTTCACTACACCAAAAAAAAGCCTTTTAAAGGCGTTTCAAAATGCCCAATATACAGGTCTATTAGGGCGTTCCTGAGCTAAGGGTGTTTCCATTGAATGCCTTTTCTGTAGACTGTCGACGTTGCAATAGGATTTCAAGACGTTTTAGTGTGTCATTATAGTATGTCAGAAAAGCGCCCCATCAGGGCTGTGTTAGGACGTTTTCAAATGCCTTGAATAGGTGAGAATTCAGTCTAGTCCTAATAAGAGAGTATTAATTCAATTTCAAACGCCCTTATCGAGTCTTAATAAAGCGTTCAAAATGTCCTAAAATGTTCAAAATTTAACGGTCACGGAACCTATTAGTATGCGTTTCATTGAATCATTATAATATCTATTTTACAATCCAAAACGCCCCAACAAAGTTCTAATGGGGCATTTTGAAGCGCCTCTAATAGGTAATGCAAATGCAACATTCCAATCACACCAAAGTGACATTTTGAATCAATCAATCAAATAGCAAAACACATGTACTTAAGCTAACTACAATAAGACCAAGAAGACTTAACTAGACATACATATATATCATAATTCCAACAAGAGATCTTGCTTTACATCAAGTATATAGTCAAAAGATTAATTAAACCAAGTAGCAATAAGCATTCATCAAAGTATACATTAGAACTTCTTATGCCATATCAACCTACAAAATAAGTAATCTCTTTCGTCCTCAACAAGCATGCATCGTTGGTCTTGCAGATTGTTATCCCACCATTGTCAATAATATCATTCATCCTCTACAAAATGAGTAACAACAAATATGAAAACGAAAAATCTACATGTATAACACCAATTCATAAAGCAAGCTTAACATATACTTCCTAAGAAGCCCAACCACTCAATTCCTCCATCAATATTTAAACAATGCTCAAATACAAAACTTAAGCGACAAGTGACAACGCTTTTAAAACCAAAGAAACTGCACATTAAGCAAGCTAATCAAGCAAGCTATTGCCAGAAAAACCCACAACCCAGATTTGAAACGGGACATTATTAAAAATCTCGCTCCCGTTTCTATAGAATCAAACTACAGGCATGTAATAAATATACACTAGTTTTATAGAAGTTAATAACATGGGATACCTTCAAATTCTTCTCTTCGTTAGAGAAATATTCTAAGCTAGAGTTGCAATATGGACTTTGAATTCAACTGAATCACCCATGTCCGGACTGCGGTAATAGTTGAAGATGGGCTTTGTGGATAGATTGCTGTTTGGATACATTATCTTCAAGTTGACATATCTCAGAAAAACTGTATCCAATATGTTCATTTCTTCAACAATCATCTGCACTTTTTCACAAAGTTTCACATCAAAAAATCAAGAAAAAAGAAGACTTGTTTCAATTATGTTTAGTGATTATTCAATAGAAAGATGCCGGTTTAATTACCTGAACTCCATCTACTTCACAGCGATGGAGCGTTAAGGCAAGTGCTCTTCTCTCTCTGAATGCATTTTTACCTGTGTATAAGATATGCATAGTTATTCAATTATATTGTACTTACAGATTGCAAGAAAACAAAAATATAGCAGTATTTTGATTCATCGTATCGTACCACCCAGTTCTTTAAGGCTGGTTTGCTGGTTTTTTCACTCTCCGATGAGCCTTCAACAACATCCATTGTTTTAAGAGCCTCCTCTTCTCGTAAGAAATGCAACGGATCATCGAGGTAGATGTATTTTCCAATTGATCACAGCATAATCCAAAATGTTCAATGTAATCAATAAATGTGATCAAAGTGACAAGGTCTTATAAACCTAATGAATATGTAAAGATATCGTTGTTCGTTCTGAATTCGATTCAAGAAAAGAGATCATTTATGCACAGAGCTTGTGAAATATATACTCAACTTGAGTTGCAGCAAAACAAGGCACAAAATCTACAAAATTGTGCAGACAAAAACACGAAAAATATAATATATTAAAGTGACTTGCTTTGCACCAGGTCTGGCTACATTTCTGAATATCTTCCTTGCAGCAACTTTAACCTAATGAAGAACATGTGGAGACTGTTGGAGAAAAAACTTCGTAGATGATGTCATATAATAGATGTACTCCTTTTGTTTGTGTTTTGTTTAGTATGTGAATCCCCAATACGTAAACGACTAAGTATTCACTTCTAGTTTAATAAAATGTTTGGTCTTTGTGAGGTTGCTAAAAGTAAAAGACTAGACTTAATCTTATGCACTTATAGTCTTATACACCTAAAAGCATGCTCAAAAACCTGCTACAACTTGACACACAACTGAACTTAAGGCAAAATTGCAGACATACCTGAATTAGTAGGTTGAGGAAGAAAAGGAGAAGAAGAAACCGGCAAAGAAACGACGTGAAAGTTCTGTATGTGATGACGGGTCCACCTAACCACCTCATGTTTACGTAAAAATGTAAGAGAATGCTCCATTAGTATGAGAATGTACACATAGAACCATTAAAACTGAAATTAAGACTTATTATAATCGTGTCATTCGAACATCTTTCAAACATAAAACATGGCTAGGTTTATGATTTTGATAGACAAAACTACCATGTACTTTGTAAAAACATACATAATAACCACCTCTTAAACTGACAAACACATCAAAACGGATTACATGGGACAGATGCAATCATGCAACCGAAACATAGAGCAAACAGAAACAACTAAGATCAATGCTTTTATGCACCGCGACAGAACATTTTATTCATGGTTTTCAAAGCGAGCAATGCAGGTAGCCTAATGAAGTACCAAAAACTCACTTAGTCAAGTCCCCCCTTGTTTTATATATATATGATCATATAATAGAAACATATTGACTCTTCAACTATCCAATTAAACAAATAGCAGAGTCTTGCACCCCATCTATAAGAAAGAAGAAGTGCTGAAACACCGATCCTCAGTCTGTAATCGTTAATTGGCTTAAATTCAAAACAACACGATACTGAAACAAATGACCTTAATTCAGCAATCTGAAGTTTCCACCGATTAGATCAAAATATGCAAATACAAAAAAAAAAAATTTCTTCATTACCATACAAAACCTCAAACAAGAACAATTGAAACCGTAAATTTTGAGCCTTTCAAGGAAAAACAAAAGAAAAACTAATTACTATAACGTACTTGGAAAATGTTCACCGTTTTCTTTCTTTTATTGTAACCAGAAAACGAGAAGACTCAAATTTTAATGTTAAAGACTCACAACTATTTAATTAGATGTAACAGAGAAGCCCCACAGACTGTTCCCAACCCTGCGCATCTACATGATGCCATTATGCACCAGATTACATTACATTTTATAAAAACAAAAAATTTCAAAACCGACATATTACATGTCATGTGTAGATTACTACAAGCAAGTAGTTCATAGTCATTAAGCGGGCCTGCTGATAGAAACTAGTATCTGCTCAATGAAAATGACTACTGCACAAATATAAGAATCTTAAAGTTTAAAGCAACCAAAGACATAAATTTATTGTATTAACATATTTAGCAAACTCTATACTATAGTGTGTCCAAGAAGGCTAAATTACAATTTTGGTCCTCTAACTAGACACTTTTTCGATTTTGGTCCTGGTTTTTCTTCGGCGACAATTTTAGTCCTGTAAGTGGTCTTTTTTTTTTGCAAAAATAGTCCTGAACGCCGGAAAGACCACTTACAGGACTAAAATTGGTCTTTTCCGGCGACAATTTTAGTCCTGAAAATGATCTTTCAAGCGACAATTTTAGTCCTGTAAGTGATCTTTCCGGCGTTCAGACTATTTTTACAAAAAAGACCAATTCTGGACTAAAATTGTCGCGGAGAAAACCAGACCAAAATCGAAAAAGTGTCTAGTTAGAGAGACCAAAATTGTAATTTAGCCTGGCCCAAGAATATCAATGAACTACTATGTATATATGTATATAAGGTTCGAAAGATCAGTATGAAAAACTTCAAAAGAACAAAAAGGCAAATTCTGCTGAACTGGCACAAATACAAACAAAATTTATGTAGGTGGAGACTCATATTAGACTACCTTAACCTAAGAGCATGCCAACAGAGAATGACATGGTATGTTGCATGAAATATTCTATCCTAGAAAACTCCACATACATTGAGCCAACTCAAGTACGAAATGACAAAGGAAAAATCCAAAAAAAAGGTCGAATCTCATGTCACATGCCAGGCACATGAAGAATCATAGCAAAGAATTTCCATTGAATGTAGTGCCCAACAATATAAATTCGCCAGCAGGCTGAAAATGTAGTGAGTGAATACCTTGAAAAAGGGAAAATACGGAACAGCCCAATAGGTAGAATGAATTAAGCAAAAGAAAAACAAAAGGTAACTAGGTAGATTTACAATCACAAAGCAATTCGCAGACAAATTCTTTAAGTGTCTCAGCAATTAAATAATAACAATTAAAAAGCCGTGACACGAACATAATAACACCACATGCTGGACCAATTCCTAGCATCAGACATTTCAGAAGAAAAAAAAAGAGATGCATCAAGAAACCACTAAGCTACAAAGAAAAGAGTGAAAGTCTATTTCACAAAAAAGTAAGATAGAAAGCCTAAGTTTTATAATTTTTTGGTTATTAAAGTAAAGGTATCACACTCAAACAGTTACCTTCTCAATTCAACATTAAAAAAACTAGAACGTCAAGTAGACCAAGACTGACTTGCAAAGACACAGTGCCATCCATAGAACAACATCAACTCAAACTCTGTAGAAGATTGGCAACTCAGATATTAGAACAAATCATGTATGCAAGACCAAGTAGCAAGGAAAAACAAGTTGCTCATAAGAGTTACTAAACTCAGTAAGGCTGTTTCTTAACACATAAGCATCCAGATTCAGGACAAATTACTCAGTTAGACAGAACTACGACACATGGCAGCAATTTACTTATACATATCAGATGCAAAACAAGGTAAACATCCATTAATCATTGAACAACAAGTTAAAATCTGAAATAACTTGAATATTGACATGATTTCTGAATGAAACAGAGAGTAAGAAACACCTGTATAAGTGATGTATGTAAGGTAGAATACAAGTAACATAACCAAAGAGCAAGAAAAGTGATGCAATCATGTGAAGGGAATTGAACTAGCGTAAAATGCGAATAGAGCAAAATAAATGAATGCAGAGATGTCAACTATCGATTTACCAAACCGCTAACATTGATACAAAGATGAAGGATACTAGCAAACAACACATAAATGGATGGACAATATGAAAACTACACAAGCACACATTGCCCAAAATCGAGCATTCTGGAAAACAACTATGATCAAAGAAACGGCTGCAAAAAAAAAATCCTCCCACTCAACATATCTAGTGCCATACTCCCATCAGGTGTGAGCACCATGTTGGGAGGATTTTGCATCATAAAAACAAAAGAAAATTTATAAACCTATACTTAACATGCAAACTAACTCCTAACCGACCAAATATCGGGTAGTTGATAGCATAGTAGGGTAAGTAATGGTGGTCGATCCACAGGAAAAGGGATGAAGGATCTAATCTCACTAATTCTCTCAATTGCTACTCAAGAAACGGAAGACAAAAACGTAAAAACAGAAAATAATTCAAATAATCTAACCTAAGGAATAAAATAAACAATCTAATCTAAAGACATGGGATCAAACAACCAATATACAAACCTATGTGATCTCAATCCTAGTTAATCTCATGATTCTAATTCGATTTGTGGTTTCACCTTTTCACGAGACATAAACCCCTAATTCCTTAGTGAATTTATTCTCAAGCTACGGATTCCTAATTCCTTAGTAAATCCAATTCATCAATCTCTACTCTCTCGTAAGTTGAAACTGATTTTCAATACAAAACTCGTGTAGATTCAGTTAACTCGTCGTTTTTTAGAATCTAACAACCTAGATAATTAATCGATTAACTTGTCATCATTAACGATTAAAAATCCTATCTTTCTATGGTGATCTAACGCTTACACAACTTCCGTATTATAAACATCTATCGTGAACTAATTCCTCAATTTATTCACATAGCCATACAAACCGCATAGAGAAGATACAAATAAATTGAAATCATGAAGAAGAAGCTCGGGATTGAATAAATCTAAAAGAACTCACATGGTTGTGTACAAAGGTTGATCCTTGAAAAGAAAAACGAAACGAAAAGACTCCTAATCTAACCTCGGTTCACCCGAGCACAAGGCTCGGGTGACCGCCTTCAACTCTCCAAGATGCGGGTCAGGTTTCTTTTTTGATGTGAAGAAAAATATGGATGCCCTTAGGGTTGGGGCGACGGCTGTTTAAATAGAAGATTAAGTCGGTTTAGGCAAAGGCGGCGGCGGACGCTCGTTTGAATACATGGACGCCCGTCCATAATGCTTGGACGGAGGATGGACGCCAGTTCACCTAGCGTCTGAACTCTCTGTATTAGTTTCGACTCCCTGGACGCTCGTTCACTTGAATGACCGCCCGTTCGCTATGAACGCTCCATGGACGCTCGTTCAAGATCAGTAGACGCCCGTTTGAACTGCTGAGGATCGGATCTCATCATCTTTATCCAATTTCTTTGAGCCAATTCCAACTCTATCTTGAATAATTCGACTTGAGCTTCATTTATCCACTTATAGCATTCGAAAATCAACACCTACATGATAAATAAACAATGCAAAAATGTAATAAAATCCAAATAATAATAATTCCATTAAATTAACACTTAAAATCATCAATTTTGCATACAATCATCTTAAAATCATCTTTATTAAATAATTACACTTAAACCCTTAATTCTCATGTAAATTACGCAAATGTGGGGAAAATAATAATGAAATAAACCTTTAATAATCATATAAATATGGCCTTAACAACACCCCCACACTTAGCTTTTTGTACGTCCTCGGACAAAACAATCAAAACTATAGCTCAACTTCATAAATAATCCAAATAGATCTCTAACTCACGTAACAAAAGATACAACAACTATAGCAAATGATACCAACACAGAGATAGATTCGGTGTAAGTGTGACAAGCCGTTCTCAATCTTAACAAGCCTTTCAAAGAAATATCCTCTCAAAAATTCCAATGACTATCCTAGGTACAGATAAAGAATGTGACTCCACTCAAAGCCTTCCCACGCACTCAAGAGGATAATCCCTACAAAGATATCATGCGGTTCTACTGGGTATAAGATCCATGATAACAAAGACTTCACTTTATTCTTACTCATCATTTTTCAAAATTTTCAAATTTGACGCATATCAGAATAAGCTCTTACCCCTCATAGTAGAATAGGATGTTTCGTGATAACACCCTACCTTAGTCAAATCATAAGGTAGCTTCTCCTGACTGTCGTGAGCTATTGGTCATCATAGTGGTATAGGACATACGAGGTATACCCTACCGCACTCAAATCATTAACCAGCTTCCGACAGACGTATTTATTAATAATTGCTCACTCAGTTTATTCATTCACTTTTCAAAGTCATAAGTTACATCTCACCTATCACATTCAAACTTTATGATATTCACAGTACACGGTCTAACTTAGGTGTAACTATACTGACCTTCCTAAGATAAATCATTAAAAATAATGAAAGGATATAATTCAAAAGTCATGCTTCAAAATCAAAGGCTTTCATGAGTGAAAAAAAGCGAAACTATCTCCATAAAAGTAAAACATGCTATAATTATCTCACTAAGTCACATACTATCATCGTTAGAAAACTACAACTAGCAAGCATCTAGTTCCAATTATATGCTCGAGACTCACAAAAAATTTTAAATTTAGTGGAAAATTTAACATTCACTTTTTACTCATATTTCAAAGGATATAGCATAAAAACATACCCAAACACCCCCCCACACTTAAATCACATTATGTCCTCAGAATGTGCAAATATAAAAGGAAAGAAAACTTAGCTGGTTTCAACGGTGGTTGTCGGATGAAAGTTGGCGAGAGGTCAGGCCGAGCATGAACATACCGCAACAACTCGAATAGACAACACTGGACATAAAAGCTTGTGAACTCGCTCAAAAGTATCTCGCAACACTCGACATACCATATAATCTCGGGTACACGGGTATATGAGCGACACATAACACAAAACACTCACAATGAACGTAGGAGGAATAACCAAAGAACACAAAATCAACTAAAGTATTATTTCTAAAACAATAAAACAAAACAACCTAAGAAAAGAAACGAATAAAGAAAACTAGGTTGCCTCCAGGAGAGCTTCTTTTAATGTCAATAGCTTGACACAGATTCCAAAAGATCAACCCGGATCGGGCCACTTTGGTTTAACCGCCGCCACCTCGATGATCGTAATCGAAGTATTGGGGCGGAAATGATTTTCACCACAACAACAAGTCAAGTGCGCAATAAGATCATTAAACTTCTCTCTCAAACTACACCGACTCTCTTCTTCTTGTTCTTGCGGATGATAGGCATAGACATAGTGGTATGATCGAAGTCTCAACGTAGGGTACCTTACGGGTGGATATAGAACGTCATCATCATCCGACTCAAAGAAATAAGATGGAATCTCCTCACAAATCAGACATCTGTACTCTCATCTCTTCTTTGGAAATAAAGAATCTCAGGCTTTTCCTTTGGTTGCCCAAAATATTTCTTAAGTCGATGGCCATTCACTTTAAAAGCTTGATTACCATACCCGCTCAAAGTAATTACTCCACTTGGATTAACCTCGAGAATCTCAAAGGGACCGCACCACCTAGACTTGAGTTTACCCGAAACAGTGAAGTCTAGTATTATAGAGTAAAGCCATTTCACCAACTTTGAATTCTCGGTCCTTGATCTTAGCGTCATGGAGCATCTTCGTTCTTTCCTTGCTAAGCTTAGCATTCTCGTATGCACGGAGTCCGAATTAAATCGAGCTCGTTCAATCAGAATAACCTTTTCTCCCCACAGAGTTGGCTATCAAAATTTAAGAATTTAATTGCCCGTAAAGCTCTGTGTTCAAGTTCGACAGTAAAATGACAAGCTTTGCCATAGACCATTTGGAAGGGTGACGTGCCCATCGGGGTTTTAAATGCGATCGATAAGCCCACAACGCGTCATCCACTTAAGACTCCAATTAGATCGATTATTGTTCACGGTCTTCTCAAAATTCTTTTCAAGCTCGGTTGCTTACCTCGACTTGGCCACTAGTTTGAGGATGATATGGTGTACCAATCTTATGTTTGACACCATACTTCTCAAGGATCTTGTCAAGCGGCGCATTGCAAAAATGAGTACCTTCGCTCACTAATGAGTGCTCTCGGACAGACCGAATCTAGTAAAGATATTCTTTTGCAAGAATTTCTTTACAACCTTGTGATCATTAGTTTGAGTAGCTATGGCCTCGACCCACTTTGAAACATAATCCACACAGATAGGATATATACTTATTACCACATGAAGATGGAAAGGGTCCCATAAAATCTATGCCCCATACATCGAAAACTTCGCATTCAAGAATGGGCTTAAGTGGCATTTCCATCCTACTACTCTGTCTGTCCGGTCCGCACACTATCACAACCTTTACAAAAGGCTTCTCATCTTTAAACAGAGTCGGCCAAGAGAATCCAAATTGAAGAATCTTTGCAACCGCCTTCGGTGTTCCATAGTGACCTCCGGTAGGACTGGCTGTGGCATTGTTCTAGGATATCCCACCGATCATGCTCGGGAACACACCGTCGAAGCAACCCGCCTTTCTGCACTCAAACAAATAAGGATCTTCCCATACGAGATATTTAAGGTCGAAAGAACTTTTCTTCTCCTCGATACGTCATGTCCTCTAAATGACCACTCGCTAAATAGTTGACGTAGTCGACATACCACGGCCTAACCGTTTCAAGCTTCATCAATTGCTCGACCGGAAAATCAATGCCTATATCATTGTGATTTTCTCGCACCTCATTTACTAAGCGAGATAAATGATCACCACAATATTCTCACTACCTTTCTTATCTTTAATCACAAGGTCAAACTCTTGTAGAATTAAAATCCATCTAAGTAACCTTGGTTTGGCATCCGCTTTATCCATAAGGTAGCGTAGGTCGCATGATCGGTCCAAACAACAACTTGAGACCCTGAAGATAACTTCTAAACTTGTCAATGGCAAAAACAACAAACTAAGAATTCCTTCTCGCCAGGTGTAATTGCATTGAGCCGGGTTCAAGGTGCGGCTCGCATAATAAATGGGCCTGAACCTTTTATCAACTCTTTGACCTAAAACTGCGCCTACGGCATAATTAGAGGCATCGCACATCAACTCGAAAGACTTGGTCCAGTCAGGTGCAACTAAAATAGGGGCACTGATAAGCTTGTCTTTCAGACAATTGAAAGCTTCCCTACACTCCATATCTAAACCAAGATTTTCTCGAGGGGCATAGACCTATTCGTCCTCCTGACATGGGAGGAGCGAACTTTGATCTAAAGAACGGAGTAGTTGCTCTAGTTCAGAATAGCTCTTTCCATGGTACTGCTCAAGAAGACCCGCACGACTTCTTGTCCACATTCATACAAATCTGTGAAGCAGGCCATTATCCTGGTGTTGATTCTGAGATCGTAAAGTTGAAGCTATTTCCTTTTGCTTTAAAAGGTGAAGCAAGCAGATGGTTTAAGTCGTTAGCACATCATTCCCTCCATACATGGAATGATGTCAAAAGAGCCTTTGCTCTTAAGTGGGTTTCACCAGGCAAGATTATGGAGATGAAACGGGAAATAGCTACGTTTGAGCAGTTGGAGGATGAGACTGTTGGCAAGGCTTGGGAGAGATTGAATCTTTTGATGAGAAAGTGCCCCAATCACGGATATGATAGACATGAGTTGTTGGAACTATTTTACAGAGGAGTCTCTCAACCTAATAGAGACTATCTTGACTCCACAACTCATGGATCCTTCTTAGGGGAGGTGATGAGATCGCCACAGAGAGTGGTCGAGACCATCGCCAAGAACAATATGTGGTCGACTCCTAAGAAGACCAATGTTGTTAAGAAAGAAGGTGCGCAAGCAATCCCGATACAAAGTCGTTGGTTGCTCGATGGAATTGATAAGCAAGCGGTGGCCAATCTTCGACGCAACCTTCCGATCTTGGAATGCGGTAGGAACGGAGATGACGGAAGAAGTAAATTTAATGAATAATCAAAACCAACCCTTCCAAACTTTAATCAAAGCCGTAACTACTCGGGATTTCAAAGACAAAACTTCAATCAAGCCAAGTTACCACCGCCCTTCAAATTCGAATTCTTTCAACTCGAACTATCAAAGGCCGTTCGAAACTCCCAAAGGCCTCAAGGTGGCTGGAATCAAACACGTAACAATAATCATACCACCTCATGTGTCCTCAACACAAATTCGATGAGTGGTGGACATGGTGAAGACTCGTCTACTAGTGTTAAAGCAATTGAGAGACAAGTTGGTCGATATGGCGGACCAAAAGCAAGCAGACCTCACGGTAAACTTCCGAGTTATACCGAGAGAAATCCGAAAGCTGATGTGAATGTTTGCACTGCCATTACACCTCAGTGGGAGTATGGGCAAGAAGAGGAGTTGAACGAAGTAACTTTGAGAAGTGGTAAGAAGGCTGGACCCGGCAAGATGTCGGGAAACGAGTAGCCCCTCCTGACGCCATGAGTTCAGGAGGGGGAAATCAGAAACCACATGCCGAAGAAAGCAACGATGAGGAGCTTAGTGATAATTCTTCGGAGGACGAAAATAATTCTGATGAAGAGGAAAGGAAGGAGAGTCAGGAGGCTGTACCCCTGACTAAGAAAAAGGAAGAAAAGTTTGTGAGATGGAAGGATAAGGAGGATGAGGCTTGCTGATTCTGCTGATTTAACATGCAAACTAACTCCTAACCGACCAAATATCGGGTAGTTGATAGCATAGTAGGGTAAGTACAGGGTCGATCCACAGGGAAAAGGGATGAAGGATCTAATCTCACTAATTCTCTCAATTGCTACTCAAGAAACGGAAGACAAAACGTAAAAACAGAAAAATAATTCAAACAATCTAACCTAAGGAATAAAATAAACAATCTAATCTAAAGACATGGGATCAAACAACCAATATACAAACCTATGTGATCTCAATCCTAGTTAATCTCATGATTCTAATTCGATTTGTGGTTTCACCTTTTCACGAGACATAAACCCCTAATTCCTTAGTGAATTTATTCTCAAGCTACGGATTCCTAATTCCTTAGTAAATCCAATTCATCAATCTCTACTCTCTCGTAAGTTGAAACTGATTTTCAATACAAAACTCGGTGTAGATTCAGTTAACTCTCGTATTTTAGAATCTAACAACCTAGATAATTAATCGATTAACTTGTCATCATTAACGATTAAAAAATCCTATCTTTCTATGGTGATCTAACGTTTACACAACTTCCGTATTATAAACATCTATCGTGAACTAATTCCTCAATTTATTCACATAGCCATACAAACCGCATAGAGAAGATACAAATAAATTGAAATCATGAAGAAGAACTGGGATTGAATAAATCTAAAAGAACTCACATGGTTGTGTACAAAGGTTGATCCTTGAAAAGAAAAACGAAACGAAAAGACTCCTAATCTAACCTCGGTTCACCCGAGCACAAGGCTCAGTGACCGCCTTCAACTCTCCAAGATGCGGTCAGCTCTCTTTTTGATGTGAAGAAAATATGGATGCCCTTAGGGTTGGGGCGACGGCCGTTTAAATAGAAGATTAAGTCGGTTTAGGCAAAGCGGCGGCGGACGCTCGCTTGAATACATGGGCGCCCGTCCATAATGCTTGACGGAGGATGGGCGCCAGATTCACCTAGCGTCTCGAACTCTCTGTATTAGTTTCGACTCACTGGACGCTGCGTCACTTGAATGACCGCCCGTTCGCTATGAACGCTCCATGGGCGCTTCGTTCAAGATCGATGACGCCCGCTTGAATCTGGCGAGAGATCGGATCTCATCATCTTTATCCAATTTCTTTGAGCCAATTCCAACTCTATCTTGAATAATTCGACTTGAGCTTCATTTATCCACTTATAGCATTCAAAATCAACACCTACATGATAAATAAACAATGCAAAAATGTAATAAAATCCAAATAATAATAATTCCATTAAATTAACACTTAAAATCATCAATTTTGCATACAATCATCTTAAAATCATCTTTATTAAATAATTACACTTAAACCCTTAATTCTCATGTAAATTACGCAAATGTGGGGAAAATAATAATGAAATAAACCTTTAATAATCATATAAATATGGCCTTAACACACCAAATCAAAGCCAACATTTTCAATCTAAAAATTGTACTTATAAAATTAAAATAATAATAATAATAATAATAATAAACCAGGACCTGTGAAGATTCAGTCCGCTGGTAATTGCTATAAGATGGATTATGGTGCGAAAATTGGAGGGGGAGCTAAAGAGAAATGGAGGGTAGGGAAATGAGAGAAGAAGCAAGTGAAGACAAAAAGAAAGGGTTGCATAATGAAAAGATAGACTGCGTTTAAGGTTGTAGCAATTGGGGATTCTGCAGTTGGGAAGACACAGGTTTTATCAAGGTTTGCTAAGAAAGAGTTTGATTTTGTGTAGAAGACGGAATTGGAAGACGGGTGCCGAAGATGAAGGTGCCCTAGCTAATTTGTGGAGGAGGCGGGTGTTTTACTGAATGAAAAGTTAAAAAGTTAGAGAAAATTGATAAGGCGGGCCTTTTACCCGTTATATTGCATTTTTATTATACGGAAAATAAAATAGCTGTAATGATAAGGCGTTTATGAACGTCCTAATTATTAATTAAGTAGCAAAACGCAGGGATTGGGCAAACGCCCCATTACATTTCTGATAGGGCATTTTCTAAATATAGTGTCTTAATAGACATATATTGTAGTAGTGCTTTAACAGGAAACAATGATCCAGCCTTCTATGTAGACACTGGGGCAACATCACACATGGCACGTGATGAAGGTAATCTCTTTACAAAAGAAAAAGATAAAGGTACTGATAAGATTTATGTTGGTAATGGAGAAGGATTAGACATAACTCATACAAGAGATGCTTATGTTTGTGATTTAAAACTTAAGTATGTCCTTGTTGTTCTTGTAGTAACTACTGTTTGTTGGAAAGTATGCATCTGACAATCAATGTATGTTTGAGTTTACTTGTTCTGGCCATAAAGAAGCTTAAGAAACTGAAGAAAAGATATTTTATTGCTGTATCTCAAAATCAATTACAATGCCTTGTATTCATACTAGAAAGAAATAAAAGGATAAACTTTTCAAGATTAACTCTTCATTATCCCTAATTCAAAAACCCTAAAAATTCAAACACCTTCTTGCAGATCAGGTGCTAGTGCTACTGCGGCTGCTGTCCCAGGATTCAAGGATTCAATTGTGCAAGGACTCTTCAAGATTTCGAGCATGCTCCATCTTTATCAAGATAAGTGTCTTCACCTTTTACTTCTCTGTTTGAAGATTTATCTTCATCTTTATCTTGATTTCTTGCAATTATCCGAGCTATGGTTTGAAAATCTGTTCAGCCCTCTTCTTCTTTATCTGGTATTTCTTCATGGTATTTTAACAGATTCGCAATAAGAATTTAGATATAACAGAAGCAATTATACGAGTAAAACAATCAAACAAGATTGAAAACAAGAAAAAACACAGATAATGTGGTATCTAGCAATGCGCCGACTAATCAACGGACATAAAGAGGAATTTGTATTATGCACAGAAAGTTACATTGGTTGTTACAATAACTCTTGGTAGTTATAGCCTCGGGAACTTAACTCTAGACGTCATATGTCCAACTGTTTATTGTTTTCCTCGGATGTGATTCTCACGAAATGCGAGAACCACCAGATGTAACTGATTTAAAGCGGATCGAGGCTTGAACACGTCGGACTTCAGACGTGATTACTAGAATTTCCAACTTGTGGGTTTTTTTTACTTTCGAACACCGAAAAGATTAATAAAATATTTTCGATGTTCCAAAAAAAAAAACCACCAGATTCAGATGTGATCACTAGATCAAGTGTGGTCACCAGACCTTAGTTGAGAACTTCTCATATGAGTATACAGACGTGTTGATCTCAGCTGAATATATTCAGCTAAGTCTTCAGATATCATCTTTGAAAGACAGATTCAGACGCATATATCAAGTCAACAAACTTAAATATGGTGTTGCCCAATACTTAGAGTGACGCTAGCTTAGATACTTAATCGATTCCTCGGTGAGATACGATATTGTTCGCATTTATATAGTAAAACCGACTTCGATATCTTACCGATTAAAGTTGGATTACAAGACTTCTTAAAATTAACGTTATATTGTGGTAGGTATGGCGTCAAAGTAAATAATTGACTAAGCATAATCATACATCATATTCGTTCAAATATACCGCTTCGTAAAATATCAATTGACTTTGCAAAAGAGGAAAATCGTTATCAAATCCATTATATTATAGTTAACGTGGTATCCATGAAAATAGAAAATTCTCCTCAACTAAGCATTATTACATTATAAAATATAACAACTAAGTAAGCATACGAACAGAGATGCAATTATATAGTTGTAAGAGAAAATACATTGAAAAAGAGTACTTCATTTCATAATACTATACTACATTTTCATAATACTATACTACATTTTCTTGGGATTAAACCGTAATAGAAAAAGTAAATTTTTTTTATTATTATTGATGAGTTATGAATTCACGGTAAATGATTATATTATCGGGGCCCTACCTCCCATCACGTCCCGTTGTGAGTTTTGATGGCACCTTTGTTTTGATTCCTCAAACTTGATGTAAAATCAATTATATTACATTAAGGCCCCAGAACATGTATGTTAAGGGTGAATTTATACGATTTATAACGCTATATTCTATGAGATTTTCCCCTGTAATTGTACTAAATTGCATAAGAAACGAGTGTTTAACGGAAATATTGAGTAAATGAGGTTTTAAATAAGTTATTCGCAAAATTGGTTGATTTTGGTGCTTTTAATATGATTTTATGATTATTTGGACATTATTACAATTTGTGATATTTTTATGTGTTATAGATACATGTTTGAGGCTCAAGAGATTATCAAAAGTTGATTAAGTTCGAGTTAATTGATGATAAAAGAGATAATGAAGGAATGACTTAGAGAAAAAAGAGATAAAGATCAGAAATCAAAATTGATCAAGTCAACGAGCAGCGTCGTGTCCCGTCCAGAGTGGACGGGCGTTTGATAAAGCAGACGGGCGTCTTGAGGAGTGATTTTGATACAGAGAGTTTGGACGCCGTCTGAACGGGCGTCTGAAGCAGTCCAGATCTACCTGGACGGGCGTTCACAAGAGCGGACGAGCGTCCGTCGACCGACTTTGGCAAACCGACTTCAAAATCTATTTATAGCAGCTGTTTTCTCCACATATGAGACACAATATACACATTATTCGAAACCCTAAACCTAGGGGCGGCTTTAGGCTGCGTTTTTCTTCCTTTTATTCCATCTTTTATGCACTTTAGATCTAGATTAAACTAGCTACTTTTTATGCACTGTTTCTGCAAATTTGAGTTGCTGAGGATGTTCAGAAGCTAAAAACTTCATCAAACGAGTATTGTGAAGCCATCCAACAATTGTTGATTTCGTTTTCATCTATTATACTGTGAGTTTTTATTAAAGGTTGTTTCTTTATTCATGTTTATTATGTTTAATTGCTCTTATGTCAGAAGATATGCTTGTGTTGATTGTTTATTGTTGATGGAAATCTCTATAAACCTTAGATCGCCATGAATAGGAATAGTATTTGAATCTATCTTAACGGAAGTTAATAGGTTTAATTGCTAGATTATAAACATAAAGTTTACACCTTTGGTTAGAAAACGCGTTAATCTTGCATTGGAAGATAATAGATTAATAGATGAACTTTCTAAGGAATTAGGGTTCATAGTTAGATGAGGTGAATCACAACCTAGATAAAAACCACAATGTAATCGTGATAGGAAATCAATGCTTGCTGGATAGGTGGATCAATCCTCGTTTGGCTCGTTAAACATTTAATTCAAATCCTTAAAAACTTGAATTTGTTTAGTTAGTTCACTTTTATTTGCATCTTAGATTAGTTTAGTTAAAGGTTCGCAACCCGTATTCTTCCTAGATTTGGACTATATCCTCTGTCTAGTTTTATTTTCGGTTTAGTTTTGTTTTATTTGCTGTTTAGTTTAGTTTCGTGACATAGTTTAGGTTAGACAAAAACTAGGGTTAGCAATCGCCAGTTTCCCGTAAGATCGACCCGGCATTAACCACTATTACTACGATCCTTATACTTGAGGTTAACCGGATTATTACTTGTTTGCTTTGTGTTAATAAAATCCGTGACAAGTTTTTGGCGCCGTTGCCGGGGAACCGGACGGTTGTCTAGTTTTTGTTTTTTTTTTCGTTTTTTCCGTTTTAATTCCTGTTTGTTTTTATTTTTAATTTCTGTTTTTACTTGATAATCGCTTAGGTTATTAGGATATTAGGGTTTTTAGTTAGGGTTTAAAGTCTTCTTTGTATTAGATTTTTCTTCCTGTCGGTTCTTCCCTCTATCTCTTCTCTCTGTTTCTGTTTCTATTCTTTCGTTTCTGCTACTTTTCTACAATTTTCTGCTTCTGTTCCAGTTTTCCCGCTATAGAATGGACGTCTAGGATCTTGGACGCCCGTCCGCTGGAAAATTTTCAATCCTGTTCTGTTCCATCCACTTAGACAAGCGTCGACCAGACGAGCGTTTGGACATCCAAACGCCCGTCCAGTCTGAAAGTTGGGCAGACGCCCGTCCACACCTTTGGACGCCCGTCTGTTTCACCTTTTTCCTTAATAATCCTATTTTCTTCCTTTTCTTTTATTTTCTTAGGCTTTAATTTTGAGTTTAGGCTTTTAATTTCTTAGTCTTTAGGTTGCTTGCACTTGTTTTTGGTCCGGTTTATGCAAACTCGGAGTCAAAAGGGACCGTTACTATACACCTGACTCCCGAGCGAACCGTAGTCCGCCAAACAGCGGATTCTCCGCTCATGTTCTCGGAAGAAGAGCCGAGCAAGATCTTGAGGATCACCTAGCCAAAGAAATCACCGATTTTGTGATAATGGTCGCTAATAATAGACGTCGTTGGCGGACTACGCCATGCCTGGCGCGTCACAATCCAACCCGGCTATTGTTATTCCAAATGCATCAACGCACGTAACTTTGAGCTAAGGCCTGGCCTCATTCAAATGATGCAAAGATGCATCTATTTTTCATGGTTATCGGTCCGAGAATCCACACACTCACTTGCATACATTCTTGGAGATATGCGGTACCACACGCATCCAAGGAGTAAGTGAGGATGCAATCAGACTGAAACTCTTTCCATTTTCTCTAAAGGGAGAAGCGAAGGAGTGGTATACTTCTCTTCCCTCTGAATCAATCACCACTTGGGCGGAACTCGAAAAGGAGTTCTTGAGTCAATACTTTCCACCTTCGAAAACAGCCCAGTGTTTGAACGAGATTTTCACTTTCTATCAGAAAGAGAATGAGTCCTTTTTCGATTGCTGGAGAAGATTCAAGTCTCTTCTGAGGAAGTGTCCCCACCACGGCTTGCCACTGCAAAGGCAAGTCAACACATTCTTTAGTGGATTGACCGAGCTTACAAAAGGCATGGTCAATAGTTCATCTGGTGGGCGTTTAGAAAAACACTGAAGAGGATGGGCATTGTTCGAGGACATTGATAAGTATAACTATGCTCCATCCTATCAGGCTATTCAAGCACCTCCTCCTCCTAAGGTAGAGGAGGTAAACATGCAAAGTTTGATCGCCATGCTGCAAAAGCAGATGGCAGCATCTCAAATTTCAAATCCGATAAATCAAACTTTTCTTTCCACGTAACCCTCAAGTTACAGACTCGTGAAAATCGCCGTCCGATGGCGCCATATGAATGACCAGTGTCAGTTCAATCCCCCTGCTCCTTATCAAGTGAATGTTGTTCATGACTATGGGCAGTATAATCAAGTCACATGTCAAAACTGTGACGAGGTGGGGCTGATGAGAGATAAATTTATGATCGTTTTTATGACATTTCGCCCCATTTCTGATACCATTTTGAACATTATTGTATCAAATCAAGTCAAAATTACTAAGTTTTATTCAAATGTATAAGTAGTAGTTATTATATAAATTATCGTATTTTTATTAGTTTTTGTATCGTTTTAGTAACCGAGTGTCGTGGTCGGATTTACGCTTTGGTATTTTGGTGGTTCATTGCGAGGATTATATATTGACCAAGATTCCACGTAACGACATGTTTTGAGCCTTAAAGGAGGTATGTTAAGGTTAGAAGAAGGTGCCACAAGTTTATAAGTTCAACGGAGCAAATTTTCCTAAGTACTTAAATCATTACAAATTTTCGACGGAGATTTGACCCAGCTTAGAGGCATTTTCAGGGGATGACTTCTTAATGAAAGTTGTAGATCTTCACATAAGATTTCCAACGCACTTTGAATTACGTCAATTGAAGGTCTACAACTCAAGTTATGGTCAATTGACTAATCAATTCGGATTAGTAGAAATCCCGAAAACGACACGACATACGAATGGCTCATCAAAACGACATTTTATGAAGAAGTTCCCTTAATAAAAGTTGTATATCTTCAAGAAAGATTTCCAATGAATTTTGAATCAAGTCAATCGGACTTCTACAACTCAAATGGTGGTCAAGTGGCTAATTGATTTGTATTAAGGAAAATGTCGCAAAACGTTCGGAGTATGAAATGACTCATCAAAAAGGCGTTTTCAAGAAGAGTCCTTCATGAAAGTTGAATAATTTTCCGAGAGCTTAATTTTGACGTTTGAATCATAATTTTTGGAGGTCTACAACTCAAGATATGAATTTTAGAAGTTTTAGAAGGATCTAGAATTGATCACCACCGGATCGATCCGGCACCAATCCGGATCGATCCGGCCTCCCCATTTTGCTATATAAACAGAGCCTCGTAAACAGAGAATGCTGCCCTCTTTTTTTCTTTTCCTCTTTCTCTGTTCTCGTCCCTCTGCTCTTTCTTTTTTTTTTTATTTTTTTGATCATATATATATATACATATATGATATATATATATATATATATATATATATATATATATATATATATATATACACACACACACTTTCATGTATATATATATATTCTATATATGAATATATATGTGACAGATCTATCTATATATATATAGATCTAGATCTAGATCTTTTCATCTCGCTTCTCTTTTTATTTTCTTTTCGGGCCCGTATATACATATATATGTCTACGTATATATGTATATATGTTTTTCACATATATAAATAAAATGGTTATAGTATCGTTGTAATGGCGGAATAATTATCGAAGATTGTTGATTTCAAGCTTTGGCATGTTAGATCCGTGGAAACGATCCCGATTCGATAGTCATCACCGTAATATATTCTAAAATTGTTATGTTTATTATTTCTATTTCTATTTATATATGATATTAAACTAAAAATATATCTAGCCAAGATATGAATCAATTAGTTAATCTTTTGGTAAAATGAATGATCGACTCGTAATAATGATTAAAATCAATTATGATGAATCTCTTTCTTTCTCGCGCTTAATGAAACGTTAAAATTGAAAGACCGGAGGGTAAAATTGGCCGAGTGAAAACGTGACAACGGAACCCGCTTTCCTACCCGGGGCGATTTGTCTTGGGAAAGATAAATTTTATTGACATTTGTACTTTCGAGATCGTAATAATGTTAAATCATCGCTTAATTGAAACTTAAACCGAAAGTTGAATCGTCCGGCTTTGACAACCGGAGCCTTTTAAATAAAATTGACCGCTTGACGAACGGAATGACTCCTTTTATCTAAAGGTAGATTTGTACTGGACCTGCTCGTAAAAACCGTAATAGCTTGTGGACCTTGGACTCGATGCAATGGACATATGACAATTTCATACGCTTGTGTGAGGAGGAGTTGTCTAGTTTAGAGTACACCGATTCATACATAATTTACACCTTGAATAAAGGAAGATCTGCCTCATTTATTTCTACTAAAAGATATTGATTCAAGAAAGTATTCTTGGCTAGATCCAAAAATATATATATATTATATTAGTATTTATTTGTTTTATTTTCTGCTTTACTAACATCTAACTCTAACATTACTAACTAATCTAACTAATCTAACATAATCTAACCCGAGGAAAATGATAAACCTCGCGACTTAGATCGAGTTAATAATAGCTTCTGGTGTTTAACCCCACTTAAAAGAATTACCATGTTTTCCCGAGGAATACGACCGACTCACCGCACTAGCACTACAATTTGACCCGGCACACTCGCCGTTAGGATCTGATAGCCTAGGTAATGTCCGTCGCCTTTCTCGCGCCGTTTCCAAGGTTAGGTTTAGGTCTGTCAAGATTTTGGCGCCGTTGCCGGGAAAACGTCGCTAATTTCTTTCTTTGTGTCTAGGGTTACTACTTGTATTAGCTCAAAATTCTCGAGATAAGTCAACACTCTTCTTATCACATTTCTATTTTTATTTTCCGTTGGTATCTACCTTCTTTTAGTTACCAATTTTCTTCTTCTACCAAATTCGAGTTATTTTCTATTTTCGATAGTAGAAAGTAAACGTGGTCATAACAGCCGAGGATAAGTCAATACATTTCTCAATCTCATTTGTATTTTTATTTTCATTGGTACCTACCTATTTGGTAAGATATCAATTTTTTTATAAAAATACTCGATAAATACCGAGTGGCTTCGGTAATTACCGAGAGAGAGAAAAAAAAAAAAAAAAAAAAAAACTACTCGGTAAATATCGAGTGGATTCGGTAATTACCGAGGAGAAAAAAAAATGTGGTTTTTTTATCGATTTTGTGTTATTTTCTATTCGATATTTTCTATTCCACAAGAATTGTCAAATCGAGTTAAGAAAATGGTCGAAACCGTTGGTAAAACACCTGAACAAGGGATTGCTCATGCTCAAAGGTATGGCCAAAACCTTAATCAGAATTTACCTCAACCTAATAAATGAATCGAATAATAGAAATAATCGAATCGGAATAAGCATAATCGTAATAATCGAAACCAAATTTAACCCGAGACCTATATGTGATCGGACCGTAAGAAGGTACCAGATTAATAATCCAATTCGCTTACCCAATAAAGGAGCAAATAATTTCAAATAAAATCTCATCTTTTTGGTTTAATTGACACAAGAGCCCAATTTCTAGGAGAAGATGATGAGGATCCACATCATCATCTCTATCTTTTCGAAGAATTGTGTAATACAGCCAAAAGTCATGGTGCTCATCGGGAATTAACGAGGATGTCTATGTTTCCTTTTTCTTTAAAAGGAAGAGCACGAGATTGGTTTTTGTCACTTCCACATCATTCATTGACTAGTTGGGAGGAGATTCAATCCGAGTTCTTAAAGCAATATTTTACTCCTGGTAGAAAATTGGAATTAATAGTCGAAATTGCCAACTTTAGACAAGGATCTGAAGAAACGTTTGAGAATGCTTGGGAAAGGTTTAAAAAGTTATTAAGAGCTTGTCCCGATCATGGTTATTCCTTAGATATGCAAATCCAACTTTTCTGTCGTAAATTAAGGAAAGACTCACGTGCAGATGTAGATCATGCATGTGGTGGTTCGTTAATGATGAGTGAAGCCCAAATAGTTTACGATGCTATAGAAAAGATTTCCAAAAATAATCGTATGTGGGAAACCGGTTCTAGCACAAGAAAAGTAGCCTTTGCAGGAGAATGTACATCGAATACAGAAGTCCTAGCACACTTGGAGAATTTGAGTAGGAAATTTGACGGCTTATTAGCCAGTAAAACGATAAACTCAGAAAATGTCATATCGAATGAATACTCAAGTCATGATAATGTGTCATTAGGGATGGAAGAACCAAAAGATATTCAAGGGAAAAGGTGAGTTTTTTACAGCATAGGAATTTGAACAATGCATATTCAAACTCGCTTAATGCTTTTAGAAGAGATCACCCTACTTTTCGTTGGTCCAAAACCCTAGTAAGCAAGGACAACCACCAGATCCAGCTCAATATAAGAATCCATATCAAGGTTATCAAGGAGATACCTCGAATCGAAATCTACAATCATTACCTAAATCGTATCCACAACATACCACTCAAAGCATACCAAGACCCAAAGTTCAACTCAACCTGGCCGAGTTGATAAATGGGAGAAATTAATCGAAAATCTGATGGGTATGATGTCAACTCAAGCTCAAAATATGGAAACCATGATGACTTCTATAGTACAAATACTAAGGATATGAGTACGTTGAAAACATCTATAAGTGGACATGATACCGTAATGAGAATTGTAGAAGCTTCATTACGGAATTTGGAATATCATTTGAGTAGAGAAGTAGAACGTAAAACAAGAAACCCTCGGAAGGATTGCCAAGTAATATCGAAATAAATCCGAGTGGGGTAAATGTTTGTTATTACTGTAAGTGGAAGGATCTGTGGAAGTAATGGATTAGAAAAATTCGGGAATAATGAAGTAGATGATGATTTAGATGGTAAATATAAGAAGAATATGGAATCTAAAGGGCCATTTCAAACCGAACCTTATCCGGCTCAACCTAAATTCACATCGGTTCAACTCCGGAAGGGCATCACCACATCCATCGCATATTTTGAAGAAAAAGGTACTGAATGATGACACACTATGTCTTCAAAAGGCACAATCATTCAAGGAAGCTTTACCATCTTCATCTAACAACAAGGGTAAGGGAGGTATTCATTCTAACCCTACTGATCTTGAATTACTCCCCCATTCCCCGAGAAATGAAATGAAAAAGATGAAGTTGGATAATAAGTATGCATATTTTCTTGACACTTTTCGGTGCTTAAATATTAATATCCCTTTCATCGATGTTTGTAAGGGAGAGTTTAGTTTGGGAGTTAATCATGAGAGCGTTGTCTTCAACATTTACAATTCATTGAAATATCCACACACTACACTAGAATCTAGTTCTTGTGTAGACACTTTGTGTTCTTTTGTTTTGGATCGTACTAACATGCAGGTAATTGAAGAAGATGACTTCAGCAATAATATGAAGGCTCGCAAACCGAAAGCTCGAAAATCAAAGGAAAAGTTCAAGAATCGTGTGGATTGGTGGAAATTGTCTAACCTCTGTTGGAAACCAGTATTGAAGAAGGATGTGGTGCGTGAGGATGACCCACCACCAGTGCCTTAAAAACTGAAGCACGATAAAGTCTGGCTATAGACTATAAATGTAGTCAATGACGGGTACTATCCTTCTTTTTTACTCCTTAAGCATTTATTTTTAGTGGATTATGTGCTTAATTGTTATGTGCTTTTGTGAGTAATTGTTAGAAGTATCCCGTTTTGTTTAGTATATTATATTAGTTAATCCTTATCATTTTGGTCGAGCAAACGACGTTAACCAAAAGCGCTACCGGGAGGCAGCCCGCAAAAATGTTAAATATAATAATTACTCATACTTTGGATGATACTTTGGTAATACTTCGGATTGATTTTCATTTTGTTTCACCAAGTCTTAGGATGAATGTTTGAATGTCATTATAAAGGGAATGATTAGGTGGTTATCCGAAAATCCCGATGGAGAAAAAAAGAGAAAAATTCAAATGCGTCATTTCTTGGACTTAGGTTGTTAGAACAATTTGAAATAACCCTTGAGGATCTGGGTATAAAAGACTCAGAGTTAATACTTTGCCATACATTTTATATCATGATCTAGTCTGTTTTAAATTTCAAATAATGTGTGACATGTATTAGTTCAACTACTGTGGAATATTGTGTGTTTTAAATCAATAAAAGTTTATGTGGTGTGTTTATCTACCCTTTTGCATTACACTGTCACACTCCACATACTTTTATTTCATTTGCACACACAACGGTCATAACTTTGACCCACCCACACACCCTTTTTTTATCATCCAAGTATTTGTTTTGACTTGTTTTAGTGCACCATTGCTTTCCCAACAACTTTTTTTACACTCACTTTACATTGGGGACAATGTAAGTTCGTAAGTGGGGAGTGGAGTCGTTGGTCTAGCAATGGAATTAATGTTTATTTTGTATCAATAAATCTCTTAGTTTTCGATTTTTTTCAAACATTATTTAGTTGATTAAATAAACTGTATAAGGTATATATTTCATGGATTTGAAGATATAATGATCAATTTGGATGTGTATAACCAACGTGAACCGTAAGTGCATTGTAATTCCAAATATATTTGTGTAACATGAATTCCTTCACGTAAAGCCTTTGATATTGAAGCGGAAAATTTTAAACTGTATCCATTTAGTATCCTAGTGGTTATTCTAGATAATAACAGTAACTTAGTACCTAACTTTTGAACGTGTACTGTGAATATCTGAAGGTTTGAATGTGATAGAAAGGATATAAGTTAAGTGGAATTAAAATAAAGATGAATTATCTATATGTCGGTTGTAGCTACCAATGATTTGAGTGCAGTAGGGCGTTATCACGAAACGTCCTATATCACTATGAGGTTTAAAAGCTCCCGACTGCCCGATGATAGTAGTCCAGCTAGGGTGTTATCACGAAACGTCCTATTGCTGGGAATGAGGGCATATGCTACACATGTGGAAAAAAAAAAAAAAAAAAAATTAGATAGGTATTAATGTATTCGATCTCACCTCATGACGCTTGCAAGATAGTCGATTTTGGCAATGAGTTCGGATATGTTAGTATTCTATGAAAAAAATAGAATGTGGTTGAAAAATTTAGTTATCTTCTGACCATCCCCAGTATAAACTGAATGATATGCTTTAGGGATTATCCTAATAAGTACACGGGAGAACTTTGTGTGGAACTATTACTACTATACCTATGAAAGTCATTAGGACTGTCTGAATGGATATTTGTTAGTTTGCTTGAATTATTCAACAGAGGATAGTGGAAATTGAAAAGGCTTGTCACACACACACTCTGTTATACATTTATATTGAGGTTAAAGCCTGGTTATAATTCTAAAGGTTGTATTATCTGGTTGTTCCTTATACCTTCTATCTTCATGAATTTATCTCTTATTCATTTTGTTTTATCGCTTGTTTTGATCGAGGACGACCAAAAGCTAAGTAGGGGGTTGTGATGAGAGATAAATTTATGATCGTTTTTATGACATTTCGCCCCATTTCTGATACCATTTTGAACATTATTGTATCAAATCAAGTCAAAATTACTAAGTTTTATTCAAATGTATAAGTAGTAGTTATTATATAAATTATCGTATTTTTATTAGTTTTTGTATCGTTTTAGTAACCGGAGTGTCGTGTCGGATTTACGTTTGGTATTTTGGTGGTTCATTGCAGGATTATATATTGACCAAGATTCCACGTAACGACATGTTTTGAGCCTTAAAGGAGGTATGTTAAGGTTAGAAGAAGGTGCCACAAGTTTATAAGTTCAACGGAGCAAATTTTCTTAAGTACTTAAATCGTTACATATTTTCGACGGAGATTTGACCTAGCTTAGAGGCATTTTCAGGGGATGTCTTCTTAATTAAAGTTGTAGATCTTCACATAAGATTTCCAACGCACTTTGAATTACGTCAATTGAAGGTCTACAACTCAAGTTATGGTCAATTGACTAATCAATTCGGATTAGTAGAAATCCCGAAAACGACACGACATACGAATGGCTCATCAAAACGACATTTTATGAAGAAGTTCCCTTAATAAAAGTTGTATATCTTCAAGAAAGATTTCCAATGGATTTTGAATCAAGTCAATCGGACTTCTACAACTCAAATGGTGGTCAAGTGGCTAATTGATTTGTATTAAGGAAAATGTCGCAAAACGTTCGGAGTATGAAATGACTCATCAAAAAGGCGTTTTCTGAAGAAGAGTCCTTCATGAAAGTTGAAGAATTTTCCGAGAGCTTAATTTTGACGTTTGAATCATAATTTTTGGAGGTCTACAACTCAAGATATGAATTTTAGAAGTTTTAGAAGGATCTAGAATTGATCACTACCGGATCGATCCGGCACCAATCCGGATCGATCCGCCTCCCCATTTTGCTATATAAACAGAGCCTCGAAAACAGAGAATGCTGCCCCTCTTTTCTTTTCCTCTTTCTCTGTTCTCGTCCATCCTCTTCTTCTTCTTTTTATTTTTTTTGTAGATCATATATATATATGATATATATATATATATATACACACACACACCCTTCATGTATATATATATATTCTATATATGAATATATATGTGATAGATCTATCTATATATATATAGATCTAGATCTAGATCTTTTCATCTCGTTTCTCTTTTTATTTTCTTTTCGGGGCCCGTATATACATATATATGTCTACGTATATATGTATATATGTTTTTCACATATATAAATAAAATGGTTATAGTATCGTTGTAATGGCGGAATAATTATCGAAGATTGTTGATTTCGAAGCTTTGGCATGTTAGATCCGGTGGAAACGACCCCGATTCGATAGTCATCACCGGTAATATATTCTAAAATTGTTATGTTTATTATTTCTATTTCTATTTATATATGATATTAAACTAAAAATATATCTAGCCAAGATATGAATCTGAATTAGTTAATCTTTTGGTAAAATGAATGATCGACTCGTAATAATGATTAAAATCAATTATGATGAATCTCTTTCTTTCTCGCGCTTAATGAAACGTTAAAATTGAAAGACCGGAGGGTAAAATTGGCCGAGTGAAAACGTGACAACGGAACCCAGTTTCCTACCCGGGGGCAGATTTGTCTTGGGAAAGATAAATTTTATTGACATTTGTACTCGAGATCGTAATAATGTTAAATCATCGCTTTAATTGAAACTTAAACCGAAAGTTGAATCGTCCGGCTTTGACAACCGGAGCCTTTTAAATAAAATTGACCGCTTGACGAACGGAGACTCCTTTTATCTAAAGGTAGATTTGTACTCGGGACTGCTCGTAAAAACCGTAATAGCTTGTGGACCTTGGATGATGCAATGGACATATGACAATTTCATACGCTTGTGTGAGGAGGAGTTGTCTAGTTTAGAGTACACCGATTCATACATAATTTACACCTTGAATAAAGGAAGATCTGCCTCATTTATTTCTACTAAAAGATATTGATTCAAGAAAGTATTCTTGGCTAGATCCAAAAATATATCTATATATTATATTAGTATTTATTTGTTTTATTTTTTTGCTTTACTAACATCTAACTCTAACATTACTAACTAATCTAATCGATCTAACATAATCTAACCCGAGGAAAATGATAAACCTGCGACTTAGATCGAGTTAATAATAGCTTCTTGGTGTTTAACCCCACTTAAAAGAATTACCATGTTTTCCCTGAGGAATACGACCTGACTCACCAGACTAGCACTACAATTTGACCCGGTACACTGCCGGTTAGGATCTGTATAGCCTAGGTAATGTCCGTCGACTTTACGCGCGCCGTTTCCAAGGTTAGGTTTAGGTCTGTCAGGGGCACACATCTAAATTCTATCCTGTGAACGGACAGAATGCTGAAGTGAATGTGTTCTATGGCCAGAACAACCAAAGGTCTAATCCAGTTTCTGGCCAGCAGAATTTTCAAAACCATGGGTTTAATCAATCTTCTGGTTTCAATCCTAATTCGAATTTCAATTGAATCAAAATTTCAATAGAACCCTGGTTTTAGTCGAAACAAAACACAAATTCTTCCAATCCTACTCAAAGGTTCAATCAGAATTGGCCTTCTAGCTCCAATTCTAATTCTAATTTTCAAAATCGGCCCAGCCAGCAATACTCTCAAAATTTTCCAAACTCCCAAGGCCCTTCAAGCTCAGGAGACCTCAAGGATGAATGGAACTCATTCAGAGAGGAGCAAAACAAAAATATTCAGCTCCTTATGAGTACAAATAAGAACCTTGAGAGGCAAATAGGACAGCTGGCTGAGCAGTTAGCTTCAAGACCCCCAGGGCATCTACCCGATTTTCTTGAAAAGAATCCAAAGGCGGTCATGTTGCTCAGGCCGATTTGAACAAAGGCCCTTGTACTGACCTCGTACCTTCAATTCCATACGGTAGAGAGTAGGCCAGTGCAATGAACTTAAGAAGTGGTACTCAAGTTAGTGGTCCTTCCCACCAGGGAAACCACTAGCCCCTCCCGCCATTGATAAGGCGGGAGGGAAGCCGAGCACCTACACTCCCTTTGCCAAAGAGAATACTCAGTGGTGATCCCCGAGAGGTGAAAAAGTTGGAAGTCCTCGGTGGTTGGTCCCCTGAGGAGTGAAGATACAAGTGGAAGTCGGGGCGATCCCCGACTCATAAAAAAGATTGAAAAAGCCGTTAGGTGGAAGGATCTGGAAGACAAAGCTATCAATGCATCTTCAAAGAAAGTCTTTTCTGAGAATGATCTGAAAAAGCTTCCATTTCCACCACGGAAGAGAAACATACCTTTGAGTGAAGATAAGAAGAATGAAAAGGTTCTTAACATTCTGAAAAATACTCAGGTAAATCTTCCATTATCTGATGTCTTGGTCGAGATGCCTAAGTATACAAAATTCATCAAGGATGTTGTGTCTTCGAAAAAGAAGTTAGCAGGCATGGAAAGGCAAATTGGTGAGGATTGCTCCATGATTAATTATGAAGACTTACCAATTAAAAGAGGTGACCCTGGCAAGTTCGTACTTACAAGTGTTAATGGGAGGTCTAGTCTTCCCTAATTCTTTGTGTGATCTAGGTGCCTCTATAAGTCTTATGCCAATGTCTCAGATGCAAACAATTTCGGTTTACAAAGCCTTCTAGAACCCACTACTATGAGTTTACAATTCCATGGATCGATCCTCTAAGAAAGCTTCAGGATCCCGAAAGACGCGTTACGTTGAGATTGATAGATTTACCTTTCCAGTCGATTGGTATGTTTTAGATGTGGAGAAAGATGAGAACGTCCCCTTGATTCTTGGAAGACCTTTCTTATCTACAGCTAGAGCCCTCATCGATTGTGATGGTGGGCAAGTGACTATCCGGGTTGGTGATCAAGAGGTGAGTTACAATGTCTTAAAGTCCATTCAAGTACCCTCTGGCCCTCCAACCGGCTTTTCCATTGATTATATGACGGATGATTTCACCGATTATATGGATAAGCAAGTCATGGCTGTAGAAGCTGAGTATGAGCGATTGGTCGATAATCTAAATACTCATGGTGTGGTCAATCTAGATCAATTAGCAGCTGATTTTGAGAAAGAACTGTTGAGAGGAGAAGTTGAGGCGGTGGGACCACCGAGTAAGCTCAGTGATGTTGAGTTGAAAGGTGGAGATCTTAAGTCAAGTTTGGAAGACCCCCCTGCTGATTTGGTTCTGAAGCCGTTTCCCAAACATCTAAAGTATGTATTTTTAAGAGAAGGCGACAAGCTTCCGTTAATCATATCCGCCAAGCTATCTCGACTAGAAGAGATGAAATTGATCAACGTCTTGAAACGAAATGAAAAAGCCTTTGGATGGCAAGTAGGGGATATCAGAGGGATATTTCCTGACATCTGTATGCATAAGATCAAGACTAATGAGGGTGCGAAATGTGTTAGATGACCCAGGAGGAGGCTCAACCTCATATGCAAGAAGTCGTTAAAAAGGAAATCATCAAGCTTCTGGACATGGGAATCATCTATGCCATCGCTGATAGTGAATGGGTTTCCCCAACTCAAGTAGTTCCCAAGAAGGGTGGAATTACGATTGAGAAGAATGAGAAGGGAGAGGAAATAGCATTGAGACTTGTCACTGGTTACAGAGTCTGCATCGATTATCGAAAGCTCAATGAGGTAACCATGAAAGATCACTTTCCCCTTCCATTCATTGACCAGATGCTTGAGCGTCTGGCGGGGCACGCATTCTACTGCTTCCTAGATGGATATTCAGGATATTTCCAGATACCCATTGATCCAGCTGACCAAGAGAAAACCACTTTCACCTGCCCTTATGGTACATTCGCTTATAGGCGAATGCCATTTGGTCTCTGCAATGCCCTGGCAACATTTCAGAGATGTATGCTGGCTATCTTTGACGGGCTCGTAGAAAAGTGTATGGAGATCTTTATGGACGATTTTTCGGTTTTTGGTCAGTCTTTTGATGATTGCCTTGACAATCTTGGTCAAGTGTTATCCAGATGCGTGGAAAAGAACTTAGTGCTTAATTGGGAAAAATGCCATTTCATGGTAGATGAGGGCATAGTTCTTGGCCACAAAATCTCAAATGGGGGTATAGAAGTTAACAGGCAAAAGTAGAAGCTATTGAGAAGATGAGCTATCCCAAGAATGTGCGTGAAGTGAGAGGTTTTCTTGGACACGTCGGTTTTTGAAAGATTCATTCAAGACTTCTCCAAGATAGCCAAGCCCTGCCTACTTTACTTAAGGACGACGTTGAGTTCAATTTTGATGAGAGCGCAAGCGGCGTTTGAGGAGCTCAAAATCGCTTAATATCTCGCTCCAATTCTTATATCGCTTTGACCGAACTTACCCTTTGAGCTTATGTGCGACGCATCAAACTATGTTGTTGGTGCAGTCTTAGGACAAAGGCTTAACGGGAAATTCCAGCCAATCTATTACGCCAGTCACACATTGAATCCTTCTCAAGTTAACTACACGACCACTGAAAAGGAATTATTGGCCGTAGTCTTTGCTATGGACAAGTTTCGTAGTTACTTGTTAGGAGCTCACGTAGTTATGTGGACTGATCACGCTGCTTTGCATTATCTGATGACTAAGAAAGAGGCCAAACCGCGCTTACTGCGTGGATACTCGACCTACAAGAGTTTGATGTTCAAATTAAAGACAAAAGGGTAGTGAAAACGTAGTGGCTGATCACGCTTTGAGAATGTTAAGTGAGGAAAAGGATGACCCAGATGATATAGATCTTTACTTTCCTCTAGAGAACATTATGCTTATTGACGGTTGTTCTCCCGATGTTCCATGGTGTTCTTCCATTGTCAATTACCTTCATGCCCGATATCTCGATCCGAAATGTCTTATCGTGAGAAGAAAAGTTCTTCTCTGATTTAAAATCTTCGCTTGGGATGAACCTTATCTTTTAAGATTTGTAAAGATGGTTTGCTTTGAGAAGATGTGTTCCGTAATCCGAGCAACGTGATATTATTGAGCAATGCCACAAAGGACCCACTTGAGGCCACTTTGGTCCATGGAAAACCGCTTAAGATCTTCCAATCCGGTTTCTATTGGCCCACGATTTTTAAGGACACAGAGGCTTTCTGTAAAGCTTGTGATAGGTGCCAAAGAACTGGTACTCTAACAAGGCGTTTCGACATGCCTTTGAAACCCATCTTAGAATGCGAAGTCTTTGATGTATGGGGTATCGATTTTATGGGACCATTCCCATCATCTTGTGGTAACAAATACATCTTAGTCTGCGTAGATTACGTGTCAAAATGGGTGGAGGCTCAAGCCACTCCTCACAATGATCATAAGACAGTAATGAAATTCTTAAAGAAGAACATCTTCGTGAGGTTTGGATGTCCACGTGCCTTGATCAGTGATGAAGGGACGCACTTCTGCAACCGACCCCTAGAGAAAGTCCTTGAAAAGTATGGTGTTCGTCACAAAACTGGCACACCATATCATCCGATGACTAGTGGTCAGGTTGAAAGGAGCAACCAAAGTATTAAGAAGATCCTGGAAAAGACGGTTAACAGTCATAGGAAGGACTGGAGTTTGAAATTGGATGATGTACTATGGGCATACATAACTGCCTATAAGACTCCTATGGGTACATCTCCATATCAAATGGTTTATGGTAAGCCATGTCATCTGCCAGTTGAGTTAGAGCATAGAGCTTATTGGGCTACAAAGTTTTTGAACTTTGATTCCCAATCCTGCGGTAAGCATCGACTGTAGCAGTTGCATGAATTAGACGAATTTAGACTCCAGGCCTATGAAAGTGCCAGGATCAGTAAAGATAAGATGAAGCTACTCCACGATGCTAAGATTAAGAAGAGAGAATTCCACGTCGGCGAACAAGTTCTTCTGTACAATTCTAGGTTACATTTGTTTCCTGGAAAGTTGAGGACACGTTGGTCCGGTCCCTTCGAGATTCTCCAAATCATTCCTGGAGGCGTTCTAGAACTTCGTGGTTATAGCAGTAACCCATTTCGAGTGAATGGTCAAAGGTGCAAGCACTATATTGGTGAACCTAAAGAGAAACCTTTGATTGTCCGTTTCCTCGATATCCTCGGGTGTGGTGCTACGGAAGTCGAAGAATTTGACGAGTTTTCACCCGACTGCTTTCGAGAGGATGGTCAGTAGTGGTCAATCAAGAAGTTTCTAGCCGGTAGTTGGGATATGGAAGAATTTGAGAGGGCGTCCACCAAACGTCATCGAAGGCTCGGAGAATGAAGAAGTCAACCATGGGGAAGTTTAAACGTGTTTGGAAAGCTATTAAAGGTTTTACCCCATGTGTTAGGTGCTGTTTCTGCAGCCAAACTACTGATCAAAGTCTGGACGAGGTAGTGTCTGGCAGAAAGGTCAAGTGGCCTGATCCAGGCTGAGTTTAAACGGTGTCGAGCTAACGACATTAAACAAAAGCGCCACTAGGAGGCATCCTAGATATCGTTAGTTTTAGTTGTTTTGGTTTTGCTTTTGTAGTTTTAGTATTTAAGTTTAGTATTTCAGTTTACTAAGTTTTAGCCTTATTAAGTTTTGTTTTTGTTTATATCTGTCAGTTAGTGTGCTTTCTAGATATGGATTTCGGAGTTCTACCAGAGGAGTTACCTTTCCTTAGGAGGATCCCACTGATTACTGTAGATGACGGACCGGGAGGGACTATCGTTTTGCACGTAGATTTTGATATTAGTACCCGCGTCAAGACTGTAACCTATGTTCTCATTGTTCCCCGCTGTTCGGGAGGTGGAGACTTCACTACTGAGGAGTTACAGGAGGCTCTTGGACGTCCGTACACGATCCTCAATGATCCGATGCTGACAGATTTAGCGCTAGTGCTGTAAGCTGAACATTTTCGAGGTGTTGATGTAGCTGGTGAGGACTGGGGTTTACAAGATGAGTATGATTTCCCTCCGGCAATTGACATGCTCCGCCGTCTCATTCGAGTGATAGATTGGTCGGCCATTTACGATGACTAGCGTTCTTAGGTTGTTTCGTCGAGCAAACGACGTAAATCAAAAGCGCTTGGTGGGAGGCAACCCACTGTTTTTCTTTCTGTTTTCTATTTTGTTTTTTGTCTAGTACTTTTATGTACGGCGTTGATGTCTATTTGTATCTTTGAAGTTTTAATTAAGTTTTAATAAGAAAGTGAAAATTTGAATTTAAATTGTATGAAATTTCATGTTTCTTTTTGCATAATTCTACCTTGGACGCCCGTCCGTAGAAGTCCGACGCCATTCCGTCATGACTAATTATTGGACGAACGTCCACTAAGCTCAGTACTCCCGCCTCGATATTTTCCCTCCAATCTCAGTATGTGATTTGAACTCTTGGACGAAGGCGTCAATAATCGGGCGCCCGTCCCGCCTTCATCTAATTTCACAGTGGACGCCCGTCCGGTTTCTTGGACGCCCGTCCAGCCTCTGACTATATATACTCCCTCAACGGATGAACCTTCATTGTTCAAGATTTCAAACCGCAAAACCGTTTCCTCTCCCTCCTTTTGACCTAAAATCTTCGATTCTAAACCATTTCGAGCGATTCAAAGTGCTATAAGCCGCTTTTGATCCCCTCTCTTCGATTTTCATAGACAAATTCCCCAACACACGATCTTTTTGGAGAATCAGGACCCTTTCCAGTCCGACTTTTTGAAGGAAAAATTCGATTTTGGTGGCCAAATTTGTGTTGTTTGGACTCATCTTCATCTCGATCAGCATCTATTCACCTTGCTTGGTAAGTTAGTAACAACTTTTCTAGATTTTATTCACGTTTTTGTGAGTTTGATCTTTGGGTCGGCTCGTTCTCTTGAATATTACCTTAATTCGTTTTTTTTTCTGGTTTTGTGTTTCTTTCTGCACTGTTATGGTGATATGGTGTTGTGATGGGTGATGAATGGGTTGTTTGGTGATGATTATGGTTGTGGTTGTGGTATGGTTGATTTGAAATCCCGATTTGGATGTTAAACGGGTACCTTGCTTTGATTTGGGGTTGTTTTGGTTTACTTTAGGCTTGAATCATGGTCCGTAGTTAAGGCAAAGTGGTTAAGAGGCATGGTAAGGATGTGGCTCAGAGCCTAGTAAGAAGAGGAAGGCGGTAGATCTTCTCGTAGTTGATTCAAACCGAGGTGTTAGTATACGAGACCAACCTCCTAGGGCTGTACACAGTCAAGCTAGAGCACAACTACGAGATGCGCCTCACGCCGTGGTCGGATAATGAGGAGGATGTGCCTCTAGTAAGGATGCCTAGGGTTCGAGAGGTGGAGCGTCATCTGTAGTCGAACTCGCTGAGAATGTTCCTAGACGAGGAGGAGGCAAGTACGAGAGCTGAACCGGTTAGGACAACCGTTAGACCTCCTGGCCCTCCTATTCCTTTGGCTCGTAGATTTATCAGCCTTAAGGCTTACCAGGCTTTTACCAAACATTATCAGTCACGGACGATGTTAATAGAGAGGGCGGTTTTGGAAACAAAGGTTGATATGGCGTTTGTGAAGCTTTTGAGGGATAGGAAATGGGATGCATTGATGCGTATGCCACTTACTCCGGTGAATGATACACTAGTTCGCGAGTTTTATAGCAACTGTTCAGAGACGGACTTGGAAACCGGAGTTGTGATGGTGAGAGGGGTCAAGGTTCCATTCACCCCGAAAGTCATTAACGAGAAGTACGGTTTAGCGTCTTTCGAGGGTTTGGATTACAAGGAGGAGATTAAGAGGAGGCGGGATGCCGGCCAGGATCCGTTAGAGGAGTTGCGGTTGAAAGTGTGCCCGGATGTTCCGTGGACACTAAGGCCGGGTGGAGATCGAAAGGAGTTGGTGACTACGACGTGGTCCGAGGACTGGAAGGTCCAGTGTCGCTTCATACAGAGTAGGTTGTTGCCAAAGAACAACCTCACACATTTCCACATTGGTGACATTGGGATGTTGTACGCATTGAATTTCGGGTTGAATGTCGATGTCGGCCAAGCCTTATTTGATGAGATCGCGACCAATCAGCAAGTCTATACCCGGTGTTTGATTGTTCCCTACTTGCTACATAGCCTATGTGTGGATGCCGGTGTTCCTGAGTATAGGCCGGATATTAAACCTAAGAACCCGAGGCCTATACAGAGAGAGAAGAGTAGGTCTTCGGGTCAGACTGAGACTGAGGCGGAGGTAGCACGTTGATGACGTGGTCAATCAGGTTATAAAATACTTGACCACCATAAACCAATACTAGCAAGAGGACTAGGCCCATCGTAGTATAGCTATAGTGAATCAAGGTCGATCCCACAGGGAACCAATTGTGGGTCATTCCATATATAAACAATTAATTATACATGTCAAGGACATAAAGGCGGTCTACGACCAACATAGGACAAGAAAAGTAAAGACACACGACTCGACACAACGTAATTAACCTCCCCAATTATAGTCTCAGATCGTTTGGACCTAGATAATTTATATAATAAACTCGAACTTATTAACTGTCAATCCGCTTTGTATCTATCTTAGATTGGCTACGGAGTCATCCTCTTTAACTTGACTTAGTACCGTTAGGTTACTAGATCACCGTGTTATTGTTACGTGACTTCGCTTTTTAAGGCCTCCATCTCATATAACTCACACGCTACGACACTAAGGATGCCGATATTAACCGTACACCTCGTCCAGGCAACATTCCTATGGTTAGGCGTACTTACTAAACGATCGCTCAAGCCCTCGTCCCAACTAACAATTACCTTTTAGGTCTCATGCTAGTTTACGAACTACGTATAACTAGGTGACGCCAATTCCTAATACAAAACCTACCTAGATCTCACCGAAAGCCCCGGAAGATCATTCATGAGCCAACCTAGGAACCCTATATTGGTATTTCCTAATCGTGACGCTAATTAAAATCGACGAGCAACGTGGCCGTGGCCATACCTACGAGATAATAAATCCTACTAAGCTAAACCTACCATAAAGACGTGGCGGACTAACTAATGTAGACAAATAGGGGCTCGGTCGATCGAAAGATAGACACTTTCGGTCGACCGAATGATTCCATTCGGTCACCCAAACGATTTCATCCCCAGATTACATCCTAGAATATATTTCTCAATGCTTTCATCATACGTAATGTAGACAAACAAGAACTCAGTAAAGAAATCATATAAACTACTTAGATAGACATTAATTAAACCAAGCAGATTCATGAATAGACGTTAAACATATGACGTAGGTTATGGGACCCTCATAGACAAGGCTTCGCCACATCCCCAACGTCATAGCCTAGATCTACATCATCTAGCTATGATTAATTAACTCAAACGATAAAGCATAATTGGGAGGGATTAATTAAAAGAAAGAAACAGAAAATAAAGGCTTACATAATTTGCAGCCCTTAAACTCTGGAAACCCTCAAATTATTCTACATTGTATCAAGATATGAATAGAGTGATTTTATTGAATGATATTCTAAGGTATGTGTTGGTGTCTAAGGTGTGTCTTTACAATTTCGTAGCTGCTTGCTTATATAGAGGTTTTTGCCGACTTAGGGTGGTTCTAGAAGATAAGCACGATATAAGCCGGAAACCGCCCGGTTCACACTCGGTCGATCGGGCTATAGGCTCGGTCGACCGAACCTAACATTTGCACACGTTAATCGCTTTTCTCGTCTATCTTGCTCCCCACTCCACGCTTGCGTGTTGATCTGATTTCTCTAATTTATCTCTTGATTAATGCTCTGATTTTCTTCCTTATTATCTTGAGATCCATTGATTGAATGACATTTGTTAAGGGTGATTTTGTACGTTTTATAACGATATATTTTACGATGATTTTCCCCGTATTTATATTATTTGCATAGGAATTGGCCTTTATATTGAAATATTAAGCGAGTGATGTTTTTAAGGGTCTAATTGCAAAAGTGATTAAATTATGTGTTTAATTGCTGGTTTTATGTTTATTCGTATGATGTTACATTTTTCATGTTTCTATCATGTTGTTAGATACGTTTTCATGATGAGTAAGGAGCTTAAACGATGATCACATGAAGATGGAAGAGTTGAAAGATGTTTAAGTGAAGAATCATTGAAGAAACCGGAACCAGGCACTTCATGGGGATTTTGTCCACTTTTGTAGCCACTTTCAGGGAAAGTTGTCTTGATGTAAGTTGTAGAGGATTTAAATAGATTTCCAACGCATCTTGAATCACCTCATTCGGAGCCCTAGAAGTGAAGTTATGAGCAAAATACTGGAGCTGAGTAGTGGACGGGCGTCCATAAAAGTGAACTGGCGTCCATAATCGTATTTTACATTCAGAGAGTTCAGACGCGTACTGAACGAGCGTTCATTCTCCGTTCATAGAGGCTGGACGAGCGTCCAAGCTAGTGGACGGGCGTCCATGGCACCGACTCAGCGAAACCGACCTAAAAACCTATAAATAGGCGCGATTTCTCCAACCCTAATCACCATATTTCGACCCTAGGCGGCCACAAGCCCCTTGGGGGCGACTTTTGTTGTTTCTTTTCAGTCAAAAACATCTTTTTATTCCTTTTATTTTGTTGATCGATTTCGGTGATGATTAGAAGCTAAGGCTTCCTTGAACAAGCATGTGAAGCCAATCTCCGCAACGTTTTCAATTTCAATCTTTGGATGTTTGTGAGTATTTAAATTAAAGTTGTTTCTTTCGATGTTTATTTGTTATGTTGCAATTGAAATCGAGAGATTAATTGCATGTTGATGTTTACTATATGATGAAAATCGATGTAAACCTAGATCACCATAGGAAAGATTAGACTTTTAACCTATATATAACGAGAGTTGATAGGTTGAATTTCTAGGTTGCTAGATTGAGAGATCTTACACCTTGTTTTGATAGCATCAATCTTATAGATCGAGAGATGAGAGATTGATAGGCGGATTATCTACTTAGAGTAGAAGTTCATACCTTTGATAGGTGAACCACAACCTTTATTTAATCTTCACCAAACGATCTAGGGTAGAAGTTGAGAGTTGTGAGATAGGTGGATCATTGCTTGTTCTTCGTTAAATTAATTGAGTTGTTTCCTTAGTTTATAGATTACAATTAGTTTAGTTAGTCCGGTTCGCAAGCGATCTTTCCTGGCTTTGGATTGTTGATCCTCCGTCCAGCTTTATTTGTTTGTTTTCGTTTTTAGTTTTGTTTTGTGTTGTGACGTTCTTAGGAAGAATCAATAAAACTAGATTAAACAACCTCGATTCCCTGTGATCGACTCCGGTATCAATCGCTATACTACGATCCTTATACTTGGGGAGATACCGGATTATAAATCATATTACTTGTTTGTTTTGTATTGATAAAATCCGTGACAACATTTATCCTCTCGATTTGTCGTGATCTACAAAATCAGCATTTATCGCACAATAAATCGGCTTTTAATAATGAAAACGGCTAAATACCAAATATCATATTAATAATCACTTAACATTAAATAATAAATATAAACATGTGATTTAATATGAAATACATATTATTAATCTCGATTTAAGGTCAACGTTGATGACTTTTACGGGTATAATTTGACCGTCATCAACTACCCCCCACTTAGACTTTGATCGTCCCGAACAAAGCATCAATAAGTCATTTCCCAAGACAACATTTCCCATGGTCGAGGTCATACATACGCGAAGCTCAAGTCAACTCATACTAGTCATGCTCATAAGATATCCATTATTCACTACTCACTATGAATCAAGTGATGTGTGCATGTGCATTTAGTTTTATATATTCAGTAGCAAGATTAGAGTTTATGCCAACTTCGTAATCTCAACCTACCAACCTCAAAGATTCATACTTCTCAAGCCTTTAAATTTTTGAAGCACTAGAGCAATAAGCAAGAGCGTATCTATAGGGTTTTGGACTTGGAGACCGAGTACTACTCAAAGCCTCTTAAAGAGTTGAATATTCTTTTCATATCTTCATATTTTTCAAATACTATCAATCTCAAGGAAGAAAACTTTTTAGAGTATCCCCCTATCTTAGATCATGTATAGCATCGAATATTACCACAAGCGCGGGGCTACTTTGGTAATGTTACTACAAGCCCAGTGTCTAACATTTTGCTTAAACACAGGTACGTCTCAAGCTTATTAATCCGCTTTTGTTGGCAAGAATATCAGAATACATCAGCAGATAGATATTGACACTAAGCTTACATAACCAATCATCTATGCAATGTACACATAATTTCTTCAGTTATTATGATCTGCGCGGTATACTCGATTCACAGGTGGAGTAATTGAATAATAAATAACTACTTGCAACAACGAGCATGAATATCCTTAAATTTACTTAACATAAGTATAAAATGATCACGTACTCATGCAACTTGGTTCCTTTCCTATCAATTCTTAGCTAGGAACTCACAATTCTAAGGGTACGAGATACGTAATATGGTATGTATTCAAATTTTCAATTTTTCAATTTTTCTACCGTTTCATTCAAATTTCAATCATAACATAACATAGCTAAGTCTCCTACCCCCCACTTAAACATGGCATTGTCCTCAATGACAAAAATAAATGAGAAGGTAAGAAAAAGACTTAGCTCTGGAAACGGCTCTCGAGTAAAGGAACAATATCAGAGTAAATGTCAGCACGTTGTGGAGAAGCAAGTGAAAACCTGTATAAGCAGACAAACTCCACGAAACCGTTAATAACACCATGTCTATGGAAGTGATAAAATAATGTGGCAGTAATTAGGTATGAATACCAAAAAACATTTTAAGCCACTTTATTTTATACAACCAAAGACAAGAAAAATACTAAATAGAAAGAAAAATAAACAAGCAACTAAAGATGGTGGTCTTCATCTACAACCTCCACCGCCTAAATATTCTTAAAACCGGGTGGAGAAGACAAAGATCAAAAAGCATTACCCGACGTGGGAAAACACGAGGGTGACTCGATCGAAAAGGTATTCAATCCAGGAAAAGAGAAACTTGGTAAGGTATAACAGATTGAACGCGACCTATTGGCTAAAGATAAAATCAAATACTTAGCGCAGACGCTTCTCGCTTGCATTGGATATCAACAACTTAGGGAGATGTAACTACTCCTCGAAATTACTAATAACCCAATGTATCACGTAAAAGTCATAACCGTCATCAACAAGGTCGGATCGGTGCGATAGTTCAGAACAAAACTTATCATCTAGAAATGCCGGAATAGTCGGAAAAATGTGAAATTTAAAACTTCCGGTAGAAAGATAAGTTGTACTGTGATCGAACCAAAAACCTTTAAAATCTAGCTAGGGTCAGAGCTACACTTACCCCAACTAGGATCATGAAAAACATAATCATTAAAACATAGCAATATTTCAAATTCCGCAAGACAAAGGTATTGTGTAAACAAAATGGAGGTTGAGAATATGATGGGTTTAGAAAAAGATACACATAAGGACGGGAAGAAAAGATAAAGGGTGGGTAAGAAATTGTGTTTATGGGTGGGTTGAAAATGGTTTAGGCATTGAGATTGAGTGGGAGAGTGAAACGGATGGAAAGAAAGAGAGGCGATGAAAGAATGGTTAGAAATGTGAACTGTTGGGGTAGATTGGTGAGAGGATCGAAAAGTTTGAAGGTGAAAAAGTGTAAAGGGAAAGATAAGGATAGTTGCAGAATGAATTGCACACCACTTTGAATTTTCACTTGGATCACCATTCTAAAAGGTTTTGGAAGTTGACCAAAATTGCACCAATCATTCTCTGTTACATTTTCAATAATTCTCAAGCTCTCTTAATGCTTCCATCTTAAGGTGGATTGCTAAATTTCCTTTTCTTTAGCAATTTTTCGACTCTCCTAAGAAACTCTAATTCACGTTGCCTATATTGAGTAAAAAAGTTTTGCACATCCTTAGCCCAATGGCCATCGGAACACGGCAAAATAAAAAACCTCAACATATTTCACGTTACTCTTATTTGACTCAAAGTAAACAAAACCTATAATCCTAAAAGGAAATCCTAAGGGTTTTAAAGAAGTAGTTCTGAGTTTAAAGCCCTCAGCTCGACTTTCCAAAAGTATCCTTGTCAGTTATCATTCTTGGATCGCCAGACTTTGACCCTCTGAGCACTATTAGAGGTGGCTTGTCGCTTTTGCGGATTAATACCCTTCCCTTGGTTGTGAGACCTAGGAAACGACATTTATCCATACCATTTATACAAAGCTCTTACCTCGGCTCTCATTTTAGGAATTAGTGAATTCTAAGAAACTCGGCTAACATACGGTTTTGGCCTTGACAATAAGAAACAATGAATCAAAGTACTCTGAATAAGGTCGGTTATGTAGGCAAGCCTATGCCGTCTTATTCGTTGGAACATATGTGACAGTTCAGGCCAATCCGTCAAGATAAGCCCCGCTTAGCCCGAAGGCTTATCGGCTATGCTAAGTCTTGTTGAACTATCACCAGTAACATACATCACACGTGGAGGGAGTCGATTGAGCCGAAGCTCGGTTGAACTCGCCCAGCCATGGTTAAACCATTTCCGAACCTATGTACTAAGAGTCTCCGATTTCTAAATTGTCACCCAAAGCGTAATCTCGTTTCTGTTTAAGGTGGGTTCACCGAGAAGCCATCACCATAAACATCAACGAAAGCCGAAGATTGCGTTCTTTCAAAACTCAACGTCTTCTTTTAGATTGTGAATGCTTAACTACACGATTTGTTGCTCCCTCGGCGTTAGAAGGCAATCTCATGCATAGGACAATGAGATTTTAACGAACTACGAGGAACTCTTTTTCACTTTGCTTCCTTTCAACGACTACATGTTTCCCACACCCTCTAGATGAGACAGATTTGGGGCGTAACCTTCCACACTAATAGAATTAATCTTACAAACCACTCCGGGCCAAGATTCATACTAAGGTTCATGTATAGGCTAACTTATGCTCAAAAACCAAAAGGTAGTAAAACATAAGCAAAAAGGTAGTACCTTGCCTTCAACATTGTACCACGAAGAATTTAAGCCATCTTGGTGCTTTAAAGGTATTGCTTCCATTGCTTTTCCCATTGTAGATTCGTAGCTCCACATGTTGTTGGGTTATTTTCTCAGCTTTGAAAATTATCGACTTGGATTATTGTTTCTCTGGTTTCGCAAACAGTAAGAAAACAAAAACAAACAAGCCATAGATCGATTTTAACATGGTTTCCCATGCTACTATCGAGACCTACGGATTAAACATACGGGGATAAACAGACACGCGCGAAATTCCGCACTCGAAAACAAATCGTAAACCGTAAAAAGCGATCGAACAAAAACAAAACAAAACAAAAAATTATAAACTCTCGGTCGACCGAATGAGGTCTCTCGGTCGACCGAATAAATATTATTATTATTATTTTTTATTTTTTATTATTATTATTTTTTTAAATCGAATTTTCGACGAAGCGAGATAACCTGTAGGGACTCAAAACGTAAAACTCGACTTCTAAAATGTAAAACTCGACATGAATAAAAAATTATTTATATATAAAATTGACCGTTGGTTCCCCGGCAACGGCGCCAAAAACTTGATGACGTGGTCAATCAGGTTATAAAATACTTGACCACCATAAACCAATACTAGCAAGAGGACTAGGCCCATCGTAGTATAGCTATAGTGAATCAAGGTCGATCCCACAGGGAACCAATTGTGGGTCATTCCATATATAAACAATTAATTATACATGTCAAGGACATAAAGGCGGTCTACGACCAACATAGGACAAGAAAAGTAAAGACACGACTCGACACAACGTAATTAACCTCCCCAATTATAGTCTTTATCGTTTGGACCTAGATAATTTATATAATAAATCGAACTTATTAACTGTCAATCCGCTTGTATCTATCTTAGATTGGCTACGGAGTCATCCTCTTTAACTTGACTTAGTACCGGTTAGGTTACTAGATCAACGTGTTATTGTTACGTGACTTCGCTTTTAAGGCCTCCATCTCATATAACTCACACGCTTACGACACTAAGGATGCCGATATTAATCGTACACCTCGTCCCGTGCAACATTCCTATGGTTAGGCGTATTTCCTAAACGATCGTTCAAGCCCTCGTCCAACTAACAATTACCTTTTAGGTCTCATGCTAGTTTACTGAACTATGTATAACTAGGTGACGCCAATTCCTAATACAAAACCTACCTAGATCTCACCAAAGCCCCGTAAGATCATTCATGAGCCGACCTAGGAGCCCTATATTGGTATTTCCTAATCGTGACGCTAATTAAAACTCGACGAGCAACGTGGCAGTGGCCATACCTACCGAGATAATAAATCCTACTAAGCTAAACCTACCATAAAGACGTGGCGGACTAACTAACAGACAAAATAGGGGCTCGGTCGATCGAAAGATAGACACTTTCGATCGACCGAATGATTCCATTCGGTCACCCAAACGATTTCATCCCAGATTACATCCTAGAATATATTTCTCGCGTTTCATCATACGAGCAGTTAAATAAAGAACTCAGTAAAGAAATCATATAAACTACTTAGATACACATTAATTAAACCAAGCGATTCATGAATAGACGTTAAACATATGACGTAGGTTATGGGACCCTCATGTAGACAAGGCTTCTCCACATCCCCAACGTCATAGCCTAGATCTACATCATCTAGCTATGATTAATTAACTCAAACGATAAAGCATAATTGGGAGGGATTAATTAAAAGAAAGAAACAGAAAATAAAGGCTTACATAATTTGCAGCCCTTAAACTCTGGAAACCCTCAAATTATTCTACATTGTATCAAGATATGAATAGAGTGATTTTATTGAATGATATTCTAAGGTATGTGTTGGTGTCTAAGGTGTGTCTTTACAATTTCGTAGCTGCTTGCTTATATAGAGGTTTTTGCCGAATTAGGGTGGTTCTAGAAGATAAGCACGATATAAGCCGGAAACCGCCCCGAAGCTGACACTCGGTCGACCGAAGCTATAGGCTCGGTCGACCGAACCTAACATTTGCACACGTTAATCGTTTTTCTCGTCTATCTTGCTCCCCACTCCACGCTTGCGTGTTGATCTGATTTCTCTAATTTATCTCTTGATTAATGCTCCGATTTTCTTCCTTATTATCTTGAGATCCATTGATTGAATGACATTTATCCTCTCGATTTGTCGTGATCAACAAAATCAGCATTTATCGCACAATAAATCGGCTTTTAATAATGAAAACGGCTAAATACCAAATATCATATTAATAATCACTTAACATTAAATAATAAATATAAACATGTGATTTAATATGAAATACATATTATTAATCTCGATTTAAGGTCAACGTTGATGACTTTTACGGGTATAATTTGACCGTCATCACACGTGAGCCTGGTTCATCATCAGCACCGCCTCAAGCGTCCTCACTTCCTACTTTATCTCCCTCCGTCCGGATGAGGTTGAGTATGGCCAACAGTGTTCGCAACTGGATGGAGGATATCCGGACTTCTCAGAACAACATTTTGACGATTCTGCAGTGTATCAGTGAAGGCCGGCGGCCAAAGGATGACAGAATCTTCAGTCCGAGCACTATTGATTATCTTTATTCTGATGAGATTGAGCAGGCCATAGCAGATGTTATTCACGAGTCTGAGTCGTCCGATGAGAGGCGCGACTCGATGAAGCGAGGACTACGGCACCGCCATCTGGACCCTCTTCTGATCCTCCGGTTGATGATTCTGCGGCACCGAGCCAGCCTTGATTTTATTTTTCTGATTCTAGCTTTTCATTTTCATTGATTCGATGGGTGTGTATTATTGATACTTTTCCTTATATGATTCGTTGTAATTTTCATATTGCTACTTTTACTTTTTCCGATGGATCATGTAAGCCATAAGGCACCCGTCCTTTCATTTCTACTTTGTTTCAACTTTTGGGATGTATTGAATGATTTATCTTTTGTCAATATTCGGTTTTGTATCTCTTTTTTTTCTTCTGGTATAATTCCCCGTTTTCCCCGAGATGTTTCCGTGTTTGTCAAGTCATGCAGGTATCATTCTAGCGGTTTTGTCGAGCTACATGTTATGGTTACGAGTTCCAGTGTCACTATGTAGGCTCCGGCCTGACCGACGAGTCGTGTATCGGTTGAAATCAGCTAAGTCTTTGGCTTTTTCTTTTAATTCTGCACAACATGAGGACATGTTGATCTTTAAGTGTGGGGGAGGGGATTGATTTGATATGTATCTATACATTTGCTTACATTCGTTATGTTTCTATGCAAAATGAGCTAAAATAGGCTAGATTTTTCAAAAAAATTCGACATTTTTGTTTTTGTTTTGTCCCGAGTAAGCAATGCATAATCTTTGTTCGTTATTCTTATAGTCATCTAAGCTATATGTCATATGTTTGATACGTTAGTTGTTTTACCCGAAGTCTATTTTTCACGAGCCATAGTGAACGATGAGCTATAATATAAAGTTATACCCCTTTTCGATTAGTGATTTTTGATTTTCTTATAAGTCATGTGCTTAGTGCTACGTATATATCTTGAGATTTATGATAGTTTGTATTTAGATCCGGAGTATGTTATACTGTGAATATCTTAGGTTTGAATGTGATAAGTAACACGTAACTTATTGTCAAATGAAAAGGTTGAATTAAATGAATAAAATGGGTGTGTCGAAAGCTAGTCGATGATTTGAGTGCGATAGGGTATACCACGTATGTCCTATACCACTATGATGACTAAAAGCTCACGACAGTCAGGAAAAGCTGCCTTATGATTGGAGTAAGGTAGGGTATATCTCGAATATCCTATTCTACTATGACAGGGCAAGAGCTCATTCTGATGTGTGTTTTAAGTGCAAGTGACTAAATCAACTAGTGAATTGGTATGAATTGAATATAAGACTAAGTTATCGTCTATCTTATCCTCAGTATAAACTGATAGATATCTTCAGTAGGATTATCCTCCTCGAGTATTTCAGAAAGGCCCTAGATATGTTCTATCATCTTTTTCGGGATATGTCACGTTTATTGTCACGGATTTTATCAACACAAAATAAACAAGTAATAATCCGGTTAACCTCAAGTATAAGGATCGTAGTAATAGCGGTTAATGCCGGGTCGATCTTACGGGAACTAAACGATTGTAATTTCTAGTTTTATCTAACTAACCTATGTCACGATTACTAAGCTAAATAGCGGATAAAACTAAACGAATCATCGAAAATTAAACTTAACTAAAACGTAAAGCCGACGAAGAGATGATCTAAAGCCGTGAAGGATACGGGCTGCGAACCAATTTAAACTAACTAATCTAAGATGCGAGATAAAAGTAAGCTAACTAGACAAATTCAAGCTTTTAAGGATTTAAATCAAATTTATAACGAGCAAACGAGGATTGATCCACCTATCCAACAAGCATTGATTTCCTATCTCGATTATATTGCGCTTTTATCTAGGTTGTGATTCACCTCACCTAAACATGAACCCTAATTCCTTAGAAAGTTCATCTATTAATCTATTATCTTCCGATGTAAGATTAACGCGTTTTCTAACCAAAGGTGCAAACTTTGTGTTTATAATCTAATGTCGAGACCTATTAACTTCCGTTATGATAGATTCAATTACTATTCTTATTCATGGTGATCTAGGGTTTATTAAGACTTCCATCAACAATAAACAATCAACACATGCACATCTTCCGATATAAGAGCAATTTAAACATGAATAAGCATGAATAAGAAACAACCTTTATTAAAAACTCACAGTATAATCGAAGAAAACGAAATCAACAATTGTTGGACGGCTTCACAATACTCGTTTGATGAAGCTTTTAGCCTCTGAACATCCTCAAGAACTCAAATTTGCGTAAGCGATTGCATAAAAAGTAACTAGTTTTTAATCTAAACTAAGAGCATAAAACGGGAATAAAAGATGAAAACGCAGCCTAAAGCCGCCCCTAGGTTTAGGGTTTTAAATAATGAGTGTATGATCCTCTTTTGTGGAGAAAACAAATTACTTTATTTAAAGAGATTTGAGGCGGTTTCACTAAGTCGGCATTGCGGACGCCCGTGCTGTAGGGTGAACGCCCGTCCATTCTTCATATGAACTTCAAATCGGGCGAGTCATGACCAAACGCTGCGTCCAGGCGGCGTCCACTTCGGGCGTCCAAACATCTCGAATCAACTTCCCATCCCCGGACGCTGTTCAATTCCATCGAGACGCCCGCCCACCGGGGCGGGACTCGAACGCCATCCAATATGGCTGGATTTTGATTTCTTTATCTTTATCTCCTTTTAATTCAATGTAAATCATCATTATCTCTTCCTCTTTAATCAAATCCGACTTGATCATCTTTGGATCACCTCTTGAGCTCGAATTTGTGCTTTTATGACACATAAAAATATCGCAAAATGTAATATCGCTCAAATAATCATAAAAACATAATTAAAACACATAAATCAATCCTATGTTGCGAATAACTTATTTTAAAATACCATTTGCTTGATAAATCCATTAAACGCTGTTTCTTATACAAATTCATACAAATATGAGAGAAAATAACATAAAATATAGCGTTATAAATCGTATAAATTCATCCTTAACAACTCCCCACACTTAAGCTTTTGCTCGTCCCCAGCAAAACAAAACAAAAATTAGGCTCGAGAAGAAGCAGACATCTAAACATGCATAACACATATCCAATAAATCAGAAGTTCACCATTGTGTGTGTGCATAGCCATAGAAAACTTCCACTATATCCAAACTCGAGAAACTCAAAGCAAAACTAGCTAATACCCCCTTGTAGACTAGTAATAAATGACACTCATAAGATGCACCCTACAAACGTGATATATCCCGAAAAAGATGATCGAATGTATCTAGGGCCTTTTTGAAATACTCAGAGGATAATCCCTACAACATATCTGTCAGTTTCTACTGGGGATAAGGCAGACGATAACTTAGTCTTATATACATTTCATAACAACTTTATCAGTTGATTTAACTTTTTCACTTTAAACACACATTAGGATAAGCTATTGCCCTCATAGTAGAATAGGACATTTCGAGATAATACCCTACCTTACTCCAATCATAAGGCGACTTTTCCTAATCGTGTGAGCTTTTAGTCATCATAGTGGTATAGGACATACGTGGTATACCCTATCGCACTCAAATCATCGACTAGCTTTCGACACACCCAATTAATTCATATTTTCTTCAACTTTTTCATTTGACAATAAGTTACGTGTTACTTATCACATTCAAACCTTCGGATATTCACGGTATAACATACTCGGAGCTCAATCTGACTATCATAAATCGCGAGATATATACGTAGCACTAAGCACATGACTCATAAGAAAACAAAAATCACTAATCCAAAAGGGTATAACTTTATAAATAGCTCATCGTCACTATGGCTCGTGAAAAATAGTGTCGTGAAACATCTAACTTACCAAATATATGATACATTTAATCGAATTGCCTACTCGGGACAAAAAGCGAGAAACAAAAGTGTCGAAAAATTGTGAAAAATTAAGCTCATTTGCATAGAAACATTACGAATTAAGCAAATGTGTAGATACATATCGAAACATTCCCTCCCCACACTTAAAAATCAACATGTCCTCATGTTGGGCGTAACGAAAGAAAAAGGAAAAGACTTAGGCGATCGAAACTCGAATCGTTGATCGTGGCGGAGCCTACATAATGACACTCTGTAATCGTAAACGGCACAATGTAGCTCGATGAAACCGCTAAAAAAGATACCCGCACGCCTTAGACAAACATGGAACCATCTCGGGAAAACGGGAGCCATACCAAAATGAAAAGAGATATCAAAAATGAAGATAAAGCAAAGTGATAGCATGCAATACATCCGAAAAGTAGAAACACAAATTGAAATGAAAGTACGAGTGCCTTATGGCTTACATGATCCATCGAAAGAATAAGTAGTAGCAAAAAAACGAAATACAATGAACCACGTAATCAAAAGTAGCAAAAATATCTGATCCACGATAGCTAGTGCAAATCAAAAGTGAAAAATAGACAAAGAAAATCAAGATTGGCCCGGGCCGGGTATCATCACCGGGGAAGCGAAGGAGGGCCGGAAGGTGGTGGCGTAGCCCTAGGTGCGAATCGGACCGCTCCTCATCGGAAGAGGACTCGGACTTCGTGAAGAACATCGGCAATGGCTGCTCAATCTCGAGAAGAATAATGGAAATCAATGAGGCTCGGATGAAAACCCTGTCATCCCTCGGTTGCCGGCCTTCACATGACACTTTAGGATCGTCAAAATGTTGTTACGAGACGTCCCGATGTCTTCCAGCCACTCCCGCTGCTCGTTGGCCATACTTAGCGCGTCCGGACCGGCGCGGTAAAGCGAGAACCGTAGACGCTCTAGGCGGTGCCGAAGATGAACCGGCTCCCGTGGTGTCTCCATCTCGAGACGGACTGAAGGCTTACCTTTTTCGCCGCCATATCGGCCTCGGATTCTTCGGTTTGTGATTGGCGCCATACTCGAGCACACCAAAGATCGATCACAGAGAGACCGTATCGTGAGGATAATCAAGCATCGGGTATAGATCTTCCGATTAATAGCCACCTCATCATATAACGCCCGCCCCACATTCACGCTCGTGCCAAATGTCAATGCGTACAACATGCCTAGGTCACCGATGTGAAAGTCGTCAAGTTGTTCTTAGGCAACAACCGATTACGAATAAACCGACACCGACCTTCCAATCCTCCGTCCAGGTCGTGGTAACCAACTCCTTCCGGTCACCGCCCGGTCTTAACGTCCATGCCACGTCCGGACACACTCTTAACCTCAACTCCTCCAAAGGATCCTGCCCCAAGCTCTGTCTATGTACAATCTCTTCCTTGTAATCCCGACCCTCGAAAGCCGCTAAGTTGTATTTCTGATTAATCACTTCCGGTGTAAAAGGAACTTCTACCCCTCGAACCACGACTACCTTCCTCCCCAAATCGGTTTCCGAACAGTTAGCATAAAACTCCCGAACTATGGAGCTATTCACCGGGGTAGTCGGGATCGTCATCAAGGTTTCCCATTTCCGATCCTTGAGCAACTGAACGAACCCCGGATCGACTTTGGCCTCCAAAATGGCCCGCTCAATCAACATCGTCCTCGAGAAATAATGCTGTTTAAACACATCGTGAGCTCTAGGGTTCACGAACCGACGAGGTAACGGCATAGGAGGGTACGGTTTTGGATTTCTTTCTAGGAGGGACAGCCCTAGGTACAACCGGTTCCTCTTCCCGGGTAGCATCGATAGGTTTCCTCACTCCTAGACGAACCTCCACCTCTCTCGAACTCTGTGCATCCGTACTCAAAGGCACATCGTCATCGGTCCTCGAGTCGAGGTCGGCTCATCTCTCAAAGTAGCCCTAGTTTGGGTGGCTCTAGGAGGTTGTTCTCGTATACTCACACCCCGGTTGGGATCTACCAAAGTAGGATCAAACTCCTTGCGTTTCTTTCCGGCCTCCCTAGCCACTTCCTTTCCATGCCTCTTAACCACGCCCTTCTTATGAACCATATTCAAGCTTATTCTAACCAAAACAACCCCGATTCACAACAAGATACCCGTTTAACATCCAAAGCGGGATTTCAAATCAACCAAACCTTTACCGCAACCATAATCATTACCAAACAACCCATTCATCACCCACCACAACACCATACCACCATAACAGAGCAGAAAGAAACACCAAAACCAGAAAAAAAAAACAAATTAAGGTAACATTCAAGAAAACGAGCCGACCCAAAGATCGAACTCACAAAAACGTGAATGAAATCTAGAAAAGTTGTTACTAACTTACCAAGTAGGGTGAGTAGATGTTGATTGAGGTGAAAACGAGTCCAAACAACACAGATAGGGGCTCCAAAATCGATGTTTTTCTCCAAGAAGTCGGACTACAGTGGGGTCTGATTCTCCAAAATATTGCGTGTTGGGGAATTTGGTTATGAAAATCAAAGAGAGGGATCAAGAGCGGCTGTAGCACTTGGAATCGCTCAAAATGGTTTAGAAATGAAGATTTTAGGCCAAAAGAGGAGAGAAAACGGTTTGCGATTTGAAAAAACTGAAAAGTGAGGTTCATCGGCGCAGGGGTATATATAGATGGATGTTGGGCGCTGTCGTCCAACTCGGTGACGGGCGCCCACTGAAATCGAATGAAGCTGACGGGCGTCGATTCGGTAGACGCTTCGTCAAGAGCTCAAATCACATACAGATTGGAGGAAAATATCGGACGGGCGTCCAGCTTTGTGGACGTCCGTCTAAGGATTTGTCATAAGCGGACGGGCGTCGATTTTACGGGCGGGCGTCCCAAAGAGTAAAAATGCAAAAATCATAAAATTCCATACAACTCAAATTCAAAAGCACATCTCTTTATTAAACTTAATTTAAAGTTTCAAAAATACAACCTTAAATCAAACAAAGTACATAAAATTCCTAGAACATAAAAACAAATAGAGAATTGGGTTGCCTCCCACGGCGCTTTTGTTTTACGTCGTTTGCTCGATTTAATAAACCTAACTAACGCTAGTCTGCATAAATCTCGTCCCAATCCACCAAACGGATGAGGCGACGAAGCATATCAATAGCGGGAGGAAATCATAGTCGTCTTGTATGCGCCCAGGTCATCTCCAAATACCTCTAAACCTCTAAAATGTGAATCTCGAGTACCGGCGCTAGATCTCTGTCGAAGATAGGGTCATTTAGGATCGTATATGGACGTCCCTATAGCTTCCTGTAGCTCCTCGGTGGTGAAGTCACTACCTCCCGAACAATGGGTGCGATGAGAACATAAGTGATGGTCTTCGTGACGGGTACTAAGCTCAAAATCTACGTGCAAGACTATAGTGCCTCCTGGTCCATCACCACGGTAATCGTGTGAATCCGACTAATGATGGGGAACTCCTCGGGAAGAACTCCGTAATCCATATCTAAAAAGCACACTCTTGACGATGATAAAAATACAAAAACTTAATCGGCTAAAACTTAATTAAACTAAAACCGAAATAAAACACGAACAGCGTGAACAGAACCTAACTAATATAATAAGGGATATCTAGGATGCCTCCTAGTAGCGCTTTTGGTTAAGGTCGTTAGCTCGACACCATTGAAAAATCAGCCTGGGTCAGGCCATTTGACTTTTCTGCCAGCCACTACCTCGTGTAAGCTCGATCGATGGTGTGGTCACAGCGAAGCGATCTCTCACACATGGGGTGAAATCTTTAATAGCTTTCCACATACGCTTGAACTTCCCAATGGGTGACCTCTTCATTCTCTCGAGCCCTCTCGATGACGCTTCAACCGACGCTCCCTTTCAAACTCTTCCATATCAAGCCTTTACCTGCTAGAACTTCTTCGAAGGTTACTTCCGTCATCCTCGGAGAACAAGTCGGGTGATAACTCGTTAAAGTCTTCGACTCGCGGAACACCACATCCGAGAATATCGAGAAATTTAACAATCAAAGATGTCTCTTTAGGTTCACCAATATAGTGTTTGCACCTTTGACCGTTGACTCAAACGGGTCACCACTATAACCACGAAGTTCTAACGCCCCGGAATGATTTGGAGAATCTCGAAAGGGCCGGACCAACGTGTCCTTAACTTTCCAGAAACAGATGTAACCTAGAATTATATAGAAGAACTTGTTCGCCGACATGGAATTCTCTTTTCTTAATCTTAGCATCGTGGAGTAGCTTCATCTTATCTTTACTAATCCTGGCACTTTCATAGGCCTGGAGTCCGAATTGTCCACTCATGTAAATCTACTTTGTAGTCGATGTTTCCCACAAGTTTGGGAATCAAAGTTCGTAAACTTTGTAGCCCAATAAGCTCTATGCTCTAACTCGACAGTGTATGACATGGTTTCCGTAGACCATTTGATATGGTGACGTACCCATGGGGTCTTATAGGCGATTCGATATGCCCACAAGACATCATCCAACTTTAGACTCAGTCTTTTCGATGACTCTGATAATGCTTTTCTCGGATCTTCTTTAAACTTTGGTTGCTTCTTTCAACCTCGACCACTAGTCATAGGATGGTATGGTGTGCCAATTTTATGCCGGACACCATATTTTTCGAGAACTTTCTCTGGGGTCGGTTGCGTAAATGCGTCCTTCATCACCGATCAAGGCGCGTGGACATCCAAACCGCACAAAGATATTTTTCTTTAAAAATTTCATGACCGCTTTATGATCATTGTGAGGAGTGGCTTGAGCCTCCACCCATTTGGACACATAGTCCACGCAGACTAAGATGTATTTATTACATGAAGATGATGGGAATGGTCCCATAAAATCGATACCCCATACATCAAAGACTTCGCATTCGAGGATGGGTTTTAAAGGCATGTCAAAACGCCTTGTCAGAGTACCGGTTCTTTGGCACCTATCACAAGCTTTACAGAAAGCTTCCGTATCTTTAAAGATCGTGAGCCAATAGAAACCGGATTGAAAGATCTTAGCAACGGTTTTCCAAGGACCAAAGTGACCTCCTGTGGGTCCACTTGTGGCCTTCGCTCAATGATGTCACGTTGCTCAGATTCTAGAATACATCTCCTAAGCAAACCATCTTTACAGATCTTGAAAAGATAAGGTTCATCCCAAATGAAATATTTTAAATCCGAGAAGAACTTTTTCTTCTCCTGATAAGACATCTCTGGATCGAGATAACGGCCATGAAGGTAGTTTACAATGGAAGAATACCATGGAACATCAGGAGGACAACCGTCTATCAACATAATGTTCTCTAGAGGAAAGTAAAGATCTATATCATCTGGTTCATCCTTTTCCTCACTTAACACTCTAGAAACGTGATCCGCCACTACATTTTCACTGCCCTTTTTGTCCTTAATTTGAACGTCAAACTCTTGTAGGGTCAATATCCAACGTAGTAAGCGCGGTTTAGCCTCTTTCTTAGTCATCAGATAACGCAAAGCAGCGTGATCAGTCCACACGATCACTTGAGCTCCTAACAAGTAACTAAGAAACTTGTCCATAGCAAAGACTACGGCGATGAGTTCCTTTTCGATAGTAGTATAGTTAACTTGAGAGGGGTTCAATGTGTGATCATGTAATAGATAGCTGGAACTTTCCTTGATCTTTTGCCCTGAAACAAAGCACTGTGACATAGTTTGATGCGTCGCACATAAGCTCAAATGGTAGGTTCCAGTCAGGCGATATAAGAATTGGAGCAGATATTAAACGATCCTTAAGCTCCTCAAACGCTTGCTTGCAGCTCTCATCAAAATTAAACTCAACGTCTTCCTTTAGTAAAGTGGACAGGGGCTTGGCTATCTTGGAGAAATCTTGAATGAACCGTCTGTAAAAGCCGACGTGTCCAAGAAAGCCTCTCTTCTTCAAGCACATTTTTAGGATAGCTCGTCTTCTCGATAGCTTCTACTTTTGCCTGTCAACTTCTATACCTTTGGTTTGAGATCTTGTGGCCAAGAACTATTCCTTCATCTACCATGAAATGGCATTTTTCCCAATTAAGTACTAAGTTCTTTCCACACATCCGGATAACACCCGATCAAGATTGTCAAGGCAATCATCAAAAGATCGACCAAAACCGAAAAATCGTCCCATAAAATCTCCATACACTTTTCTACAAGCCCGTCAAAGATGGCTAGCATACATCGCTGAAATGTAGCTGGGGCATTGCAGAGACCGAACGGCATTCGCCTGTAAGCGAATGTACCATAAGGGCAGGTAAAGGTGGTCTTTTCTTGGTCAGCTGGATCAATGGGTATCTGGAAATATCCTGAATATCCATCTAGGAAACAAGATGGAATCGTGTCCCGCCAGACGCCGAGCATCCGGTCAATGAATGGAAGGGGAAAGTGATCTTTCATGGTTACCTCATTGAGCTTTCGATAATCGATCTGAACTCAGTAACCGATGACAAGCCTCAATGCAATTTCCTCTCCTTCTCATTCTTCTCAATTGTAATTCCACCTTTCTTGGGAACTACTTGAGTCGGGAAACCCATTCACTATCCGCGATGGCATAAATGATTCACATGTCCGGAAGTTTAATGATTTCTTTTAACGACTTCTTGCATATGAGGTTGAGCCTTCTCTGGGTCATCGACACACTTTGCACCCTCATTCGCCTTGATCTTGTGCATGCGATGTCGGGAGATATTCCCGATATCTCCTACTTGCCAACCAAAAGCTTTTTCATTCTTCTTCAAGACGTTGATCGCCATTTCATTTCCTCTATCTGGAAAGCTTGGCGGATATGATTAATGGAAGCTTGTCGCCTTCTCTTAAGAACACATACTTAAGATGTTTAGGTAACGGCTTCAACACCAAATCCGCAGGGGGGTCTTCTAAACTAGACTTGAGATCTCCACTTTTCAACTCAATATCATTGAGTTTACTCTGTGGTCCCACCGCCAAAGCTTCTCCTTCCAACAGCTCTTCCTCAAAATCAGCTGCTAGTTGATCCAGATTCACCATACCATGAGTATTCAGATTATCAACTAATCGCTCATATTCCGCTTCTACAGCCATGACTTGTTTATCCATATAGTCGGTGAAATCATCCGTCATATAATCAATGGAGAAGCCGGTTGGAGGGCCAGAGGGTACTTGAATGGACTTTAAGACATTGTAACTCACCTCTTGATCACCAACTCGGATAGTCACTTGCCCACCATCGCAGTCGATGAGGGCTCTTCTTTGTAGATAAGAAAGGTCTTCCTAGAATCAACGGAACGTTTTCGTCTTTCTCTATATCTAAAACATACCAATCAACCTGGAAAGGTAAATCGATCAATCTGAACCAAAACGTCTTTTAGGATCCTGAAGCTTTCTTAGAAGATCTATCCGCGAATTGTAAACTCATAGTAGTGGGTTCTAGAAGGCTTTGTAAACCGAAATTTGTTTGCATCTGACGACATTGGCATAAGGCTTATAGAGGCACCTAGATCACACAAAGAATTTGGGAAGACTAGACCTCCCATTAATACTGTAAGTACGAATTTTCCAGGTCGCCTCTTTTAAACTGGTAAGTTTTCATAATTAATCATGGAACAATCCTCACCAATATGCCTTTCCATGCCTGCTAATTTCTTTTTCGAAGACACGACATCCTTGATAAATTTTGTATACTTAGGCATCTCGACTAAGACATCCGATAATGGAAGATTCACCTGAGTATTTTTCAAAAGGTTTAGTACCTTTTCATACTTCTTATCCTCAATCAAGGGAATGTTGCTCTTTCTCGGTGGAAATGGAAGTTTCTTAAGGTCATCCTCAGAGAAAACCTTTTTTGAGGATGCACTAACAGCTCTGTCTTCCAGATCCTTCCAACGAACAGTTTTTTCAGATTTCTTAGTAGTCGGGGATCACCTCCTCGACTTTCGCTTGCTTTTTTCAGCCCTCAAAGGATCAGCCACTTGAGGATCACCAAATTCTTCACCTCTCGGGGATCAGCCACCTGAGTTTTCTCTGCGCTTGAGGGGAGTGTAGGTGCTCAGCTTCCTCTCCTGCCTTATCAATGGCAGGAGGGGCTAGTGGTTTCCCGGATGGGAAGGACCACTAACTTGAGTGCCGCTCCTTAGATTCATTGCACTGGCCTCCTCTTTACCGTATTGAATTGATGGCACGAGGTCAGTACATGGGCCTTTGTTCAAATCAGCCTGAGCAACTTGACCACCCTTTGGATTCTTCTCGGTGAAACTGGCGGTATACCTGGGGTCTAGAAGCCAACCTGCTCACCAGTTGCCCAATTTGTCTCTCAAGATTCTTCATCGATCTACTTTGCTCCTCCAACTTAGCTTCAAGATTTGTAGGTTGGGAGGGGCCTTGAGAGTTTTGGAGATTTGGAGCATAGAATTTGGTGGGCCGACTTTGAAATTGAGAATTTGAATTGGAAGGCCAATTTCGATTGAATTTTTAGTAGGATTGGAAAAATTCGAGTTTTGATTCGATTAAACCAGGGGTTTCTGTTGAAATTGATTCAATTAAAATTAATTGAAGTTTGAAGATGGATTAAACCCTTGGTTTTGAAAATTGCCCTGGCTCTAAAACCGATTGAACCTTTGATTGTTCTCGCCATAGAATGCATTCACTTCCGCGTTCGTCCGTTCATAGAAGCGGAATTTGGAAGTGTGCCCCACCTCGTCACAATTTTGACATGTGACTTGATTGTACTGTCCATAGTCATGAACAGCATTTACTTGATAAGGTGCAGGGGGATTAAATTGGCATTGGCCATTCATATGGCCTGTTTGATGAATTAATTTTACTTGTCTACGAACTGAGGGGTTACTGTGGAAAAGAAGAAGTTTGATTTATAGGATTGGAAACTTGAGGTGGTACCATTTGCTTCTGCAGCATGGCGATCAAACTTTGTAAATTGACTTCCTCAACCTTGGGAGGAGGAGGTGCTTGAATTGCTTGATAAGAGGGGGCATAGTTATATTTTGCAATGTCCTCAAACAATGCCCATCCCTCATCAGGCGTTTTCTTCAGAAATGCCCCCCCAGAAGAGCTATTGACCATGCCTTTTGTAAGCTCGGTCAATCCACTGAAGAATGTATTGACTTGCCTTTCAAAGGGCAAGCCATGGTGGGGCACTTTCTAAGAAGGGACTTGAATCTCTTCCAACACTCGAAGAAAGATTCATTCTCTTTACGATGGAATGTGAAAATGTCATTTAAGCCTTCGGGCCGTCTTTGAAGGTGGAAAATATTGACTCAAGAACTCCTTTTCGAGTTACGCCTGTGTGGTGATAGATTCGAGATGGGAGAGAGGTGTACCACTCTTTAGCCTCCTTTCAACGAAAATGGAAATAGTTTAAGTTTGATAGCATCCTCACTTACTCCTTGGATGCGTGTAGTACCGCATATCTCTAAGAATGTGTGTAAGTGGGTATGCGGATTCTCTCGATTGGTAGCCGTGAAAAATTGATGCGTCTTTGCATCATCCGGATAAGTCCTGGCTTCAACTCAAAGGTTTGTGCGAATGGCTTTGGAATAACAATAGCCGGGTTGACCTTGACTTCGCCTGGCATGGCGTGAGTCCGCCAACGTCGTCTATTATCGGCGGCCATTATCACAAAATCGCTGATTTCTCTTGCTAGTTGTTCTTCAAGATCTCGCTCGGCTCATGTCGCGCCGAAACCGCAGAACGGAAATTCCGCTGTTTGGCGGACTACGGTTCGCTTCGGGTCGTGGGTGTATATTAACGGTCCCTTTTGACTCCGAGTTTGCATAAACCGGACCAAAAACAAGTGGAACAAAACCTAAAAACTAAGAAAGTAAAAGCCTAAACTAAAGATTAAAAGCCTAAAGAGAAGAACGGGAAAGAAGAAAAGGAAACAAAAGTGTTGAGGAAAACAAGACCGGACGGACGTCCAAAAGATTGGACGGGCGTCCAGGTGAAATTGAGATCGGACGGGCGTTTAGTAGTTTAAACGCTGTCGACGAGACGGAACACTGAACGCGGGCGCCCAAAACTTATGGGCGCTCGTCTAAGTGAATATAACCAAAAGCGAAATTGATAATTTTCAGCCGGACGGGCGCCCAATATACCAGGCGCCCGTTTGCTCACGGGAAAACTTAGAATGAAGCGAGAATTTGCGAGAGAATAAAAGAAGGTAAGAAAGAACGTCGGAAAAGCGAAAAGACGTAAGATCTAACTTCAAGAAAACTACTAAGGGAAAGTTTTAAACCCTAATTATCTACTTAACAACTACCTAAAACAATTATCAACTAAAAACAGGAATTTAAAACGGGATAAAACAGGAAAACGAAAAAAAAAAAAACAAGCGAAAAGCGAGAAAACAAAAACAAAAACTAGACAACCGTCCGGTTCCCCGGCAACGGCGCCAAAAACTTGTCACGGATTTTATCAACACAAAATAAACAAGTAATAATCCGGTTAACCTCAAGTATAAGGATCGTAGTAATAGCGGTTAATGCCGGGTCGATCTTACGGGGAACTAAACGATTGTAATTTCTAGTTTTTATCTAACTAACCTATGTCACGATTACTAAGCTAAATAGCGGATAAAACTAAACGAATCACTGAAAATTAAACTTAACTAAAACGTAAAAGCGACGTAAAGAGATGATCTAAAGCCGGGAAGGATACGGGCTGCATGACCAATTTAAACTAACTAATCTAAGATGCAGATATAAAAGTAAGCTAACTAGACAAATTCAAGCTTTTAAGGATTTAAATCAAATTTATAACGAGCAAGCGAGGATTGATCCACCTATCCAACAAGCATTGATTTCCTATCTCGATTATATTGCGCTTTTATCTAGGTTGTGATTCACCTCACCTAAACATGAACCCTAATTCCTTAGAAAGTTCATCTATTAATCTATTATCTTCCGATGTAAGATTAACGCGTTTTCTAACCAAAGGTGCAAACTTTGTGTTTATAATCTAGTAATCGACCTATTAACTTCCGTTATGATAGATTCGAATTACTATTCTTATTCATGGTGATCTAGGGTTTATTAAGACTTCCATCAACAATAAACAATCAACACATGCACATCTTCCGATATAAGAGCAATTTAAACATGAATAAGCATGAATAAGAAACAACCTTTATTAAAAACTCACAGATAATCGAAGAAAACGAAATCAACAATTGTTGGGCGGCTTCACAATACTCGTTTGATGAAGCTTTTAGCCTCTGAACATCCTCAAGAACTCAAATTTGCGAAAGCGATTGCATAAAAAGTAACTAGTTTTTAATCTAAACTAAGAGCATAAAAACGGGAATAAAAAGATGAAAAACGCAGCCTAAAGCCGCCCCTAGGTTTAGGGTTTTAAATAATGAGTGTATGATCCTCTTTTGTGGAGAAAACAGCCGCCTATTTATAGAGATTTGAGGCGGTTTCACTAAGTCGGCATTGCGGACGCCCGTCTGGTAGGGTGAACGCCCGTCCATTCTTCATATGAACTTCAAATCGGGCCGAGTCATGACCAAACGCTCGTCCAGACGGCATCCACTTCAATGGCGTCAAACATCACGAATCAACTTCCCATCCCGGACGCTGCGTTCAATTCCATCGAGACGCCCGCCCACCGGACGGGACTCAACGCCATCCAATATGGTTGGATTTTGATTTCTTTATCTTTATCTCCTTTTAATTAAATGTAAATCATCATTATCTCTTCCTCTTTAATCAAATCCGACTTGATCATCTTTGGATCACCTCTTGAGCTCGAATTTGTGCTTTTATGACACATAAAAATATCGCAAAATGTAATATCGCTCAAATAATCATAAAAACATAATTAAAACACATAAATCAATCCTATGTTGCGAATAACTTATTTTAAAATACCATTTGCTCGATAAATCCATTAAACGCTCGTTTCTTATACAAATTCATACAAATATGAGAGAAAATAACATAAAATATAGCGTTATAAATCGTATAAATTCATCCTTAACATTTATAGGGTACACCTTATGAGTGTCATTTATCGCTAGTCTACGAGGGGGTATTAGCTAGTTCTGCTTTGAGTTTCTCAAGTTTGGATTTAGTGGAAGTTTTCTATGGCTTTGCACACACAGTGGTGAACCTCTAAGTTATTGAATGTATGTTATATTTGTTTAGATGTCTGTTTTTGTCTCGAGCCTTGATTTTCATTTTGTTTTGCTCGGGACGAGCAAAAGCTTAAGTGTGGGGGAGTTGTTAAGGGTGAATTTATACGATTTATAACGCTATATTCTATGAGATTTTCCCCTGTAATTGTACTAAATTGCATAAGAAACGAGTGTTTAACGGAAATATTGAGTAAATGAGGTTTTAAATAAGTTATTCGCAAAATTGGTTGATTTTGGTGCTTTTAATATGATTTTATGATTATTTGGACATTATTACATTTTGTGATGTTTTTATGTGTTATAGATACATGTTTGAGGCTCAAGAGATGATCAAAAGTTGATTAAGTTCGAGTTAATTGATGATAAAAGAGATAATGAAGGAATGACTTAGAGAAAAAGAGATAAAGATCAAGAAATCAAAATTCGATCAAGCTGAACGAGCGTCCAGGTCCCGTCCAGAGTGGACGGGCGTTTGATAAAGCAGACGGGCGTCCTGAGGAGTGATTTTGATACAGAGAGTTTGGACGCCGTCTGAACGGGCGTCTGGCAGTCCAGATCTACCTGGACGGGCGTTCACAAGAGCGGACGAGCGTCCGTCGACCGACTTTGGCAAACCGACTTGAAATCTATTTATAGCAAATTGCTTTCTCCACATATGAGACACAATATACACATTATTCAAACCCTAAACCTAAGGGCGGCTTTAGGCTGCGTTTTTCTTCCTTTTATTCCATCTTTTATGCACTTTAGATCTAGATTAAACTAGCTACTTTTTATGCAATCGCTTTTGACAAATTTGTGTTCTTTGAGGATGTTCGAAGCTAAAAACTTCATCAAACGAGTATTGTGAAGCCATCCAACAATTGTTGATTTCGTTTTCATCGATTATACCGTGAGTTTTTATTAAAGGTTGTTTCTTTATTCATGTTTATTATGTTTAATTGCTCTTATGTCGGAAGATATGCATGTGTTGATTGTTTATTGTTGATGGAAATCTCTATAAACCTTAGATCACCATGAATAGGAATAGTATTTGAATCTATCTTAACGGAAGTTAATAGGTTTAATTGCTAGATTATAAACATAAAGTTTACACCTTTGGTTAGAAAACGCGTTAATCTTGCATTGGAAGATAATAGATTAATAGATGAACTTTCTAAGGAATTAGGGTTCATAGTTAGATGAGGTGAATCACAACCTAGATAAAAACCACAATGTAATCGAGATAGGAAATCAATGCTTGCTGGATAGGTGGATCAATCCTCGTTTGGCTCGTTAAACATTTAATTCAAATCCTTAAAAACTTGAATTTGTTTAGTTAGTTCACTTTTATTTGCATCTTAGATTAGTTTAGTTAAAGGTTCGCAACCCGTATTCTTCCTAGCTTTGGACTATATCCTCTGTCTAGTTTTATTTTCGGTTTAGTTTTGTTTTATTTGCTGTTTAGTTTAGTTTCGTGACATAGTTTAGGTTAGACAAAAACTAGGGTTAGCAATCGCCAGTTCCCCGTAAGATCGACCCGGCATTAACCACTATTACTACGATCCTTATACTTGAGGTTAACCGGATTATTACTTGTTTGCTTTGTGTTAATAAAATCCGTGACAATGTACAACTCAGATTCTAAAGAAAAAGCATTACATTATAAATTCAATTTTATTTGTAACATTGCTTATAAAGAAAAATCTTGGGGAAATTCGATTTATTTACTAATAAGGGGTAAAATAGTCTTAAGGTGTCTACCACTATTTTTCACTCTTAGGAATCAAACCCCTGCAAAAAAATATCATGGGGCCGTCCTATTTCCACTTCACTGTGGCTTATATTTCCCCATGAGGCGTGATAATTTTCCTTCAAGCCGGGCTTGTAAGTCAAATATCACTTGATTATTGTGTCTGAATCTGAATCTACCTTTCAGATCTGAAATTTTATCTAGGAGACTCAACTGAGTGGCATATGTCTGATATATTCAACTGAGATGGTCTCAGCCGAATTCTGTGTGTTCACATCTGGTCAGCTCTGTTACATCTGGTAGTTTTGAGCTGAATCCGAGGAAAATACGTCTGAGGTTGTTTTTGGTAAAACAATGATTTGGTCAGTAGGATGGCTAGAGTTAGTATCAACATTTAGGTATTTCATTGATTCAACTAAACGGAGAGTACAAATATATAGGGTTCGCTGACTTAGTCAATAAGTCACTACCAGATAAATATGACAATAATAATATTTAAAGTAAATATAATATTCAAACTATATTATCCTCGACACGCCCCCTCAATCCCGTGGGAAGTGGTGAACACGGAGATTGGATTTTAA